>APFE030173400.1:123364-139091 GCA_000404065.3 Pinus taeda | reverse complement strand
GGTTACCAATCCAACTCTTCTTATGAGAATTCTTCAGATTGAGAATGACCAAGTACCATTATGAATACCTCCCTAGTTAAGAGGGAGTGCTAAAAATTGTAACTAGGTTCGGTCTTCATAATGACATATATAATTGTGATTTTATGTAATTGATGGAAAGAAGAAAATAAAATTATTTTTGTAAGTACTTGAATCATGGGATTCATGATCAAGGAATTTTTTTATTAGTTAAGGTTCCCATTGTGAACCTTTAGGTTTTGTCATCTAGTCATAAAAGTCAAATTGATTCAATGTCATGTATGAAAGACCCTTCTTGGGTATGTTACATTTTTATATAAGTCATTAAATAAATGAGAAGGCCCTCCAAGACCAAGCAAAGACACCTCCTACAAGTCAACTTCAGGAAGAATAATGAAATCTCTCAAAAGGACATGTCGACTCACACTCAAACTCATGTCAGCTTATATACATGGGCAAAAGACTATAAATAGGTAGTGTTGTCACAAAAAGTGTCTAGGCACCGTGACAACGCTCAGAGTAAGGGCTTTCACTCTAATCCTTACTCACTTTGTTTAGACTCTCTCCTAGACAAGTCAAGGGGGGGTGGTCTCTGAGGTGAATGGATGAGGATAGCCTGTGAAACACAGGCGCTCTAGGAGACTTAAAGATGGATAACTTGACGGATGTAAATGAGTTTTGATTAACTGAGATGAATAGATTAAACACTAATACAACCAAGACAACCACAAGATAGAAATGATTGTAGACCAGTGCCTTAATATTCAATTAACCATAAACTAAATGAAAACAAGTTACCCAGAGCAATTTATAATGTGACAAATAGTGACGATCATGAACGATTAAATGTAAACGCCCAAAACTGCAATATGTTCTAGCAACTAAATTTCATGAAGAATTATGAAAATTAACTGCTAAGCAATGATTCTAGATTAAAAATGATTTTATTCAATAACCCAGATCTAGAATGAATTTATCATTCTCCAATAGTCAATGATTTTAAAAACATTAATCGCACTTGACAATAGAGAAATCACTACCACGAAAGGACAACGAGGGACTTTAGATTAACAATTTAATTATTCCTTAGGTAATTAATTTAATGTGACAAATGAAAAAATTAAATTTTTAAATGTGACGAAAGGAAAACAAATCAAAAGTGTTAATAAATTGAAATTTTAATGGGCCATAGGCCACATTAAAATTTTTAATGTGACAGTGCAAATCCTCTTTTGATTTAATTCTTTTAGGAATTTTGAAGTCACATAAATGGATTTTTTTTTTAATATCTTTTGAATGTTTTTTTAATTTTTTTATTTAAACAAAAAAATTTAAATGAAAAAAATTAGAAATTAGAAAAAAGGAAAAGAAATTAAAAATGAAACCTAAACCAAAAAGTAGATTTTTAGAGTTTTTTAAATTTTTTTTTTTAAACAAAATCAAGATAATAAAAAATAACAAAAAGTAAAATCGAATTTAAAACAAAAAGTAAAAAAATAAAATTGAATTAAACGTGAAACCAAAACCTAACTTAGAACAAAAAGAACAAACAAGAGAAATGAAAGATCGAAACTAAACCTAACACATATATACAAATGAAATAAAAATGAAAAAAAGTCGAATTATTTTGTTGTGCAGGTGTAAGCTTGGGCGCGGAGGAGAGATGAGCATCGATGACAACAAGAGGAGGACGCAGCAGAT
The DNA here is from genome assembly GCA_000404065.3 of Pinus taeda. Taxonomy (NCBI): domain Eukaryota; kingdom Viridiplantae; phylum Streptophyta; class Pinopsida; order Pinales; family Pinaceae; genus Pinus; species Pinus taeda. Next base: position 137,372 of record APFE030173400.1, on the reverse strand, counting down.
AGGAGGGCATCACACAGATTGAGATAGCGGAAGGGAGCTCGACAGGCAAGGCTAAGGCTGCAAGCTCGGGCAACAAGGACAGAGGCTGCGAAGCATGGGGATAGGGTAAGGCACATAAAGGAAGGCAGTTGCGGTAGAGATATGACTGCGAGCGAAAGGGTTTAAGGGTGCAAGGAGGAGAATAGGGAGCCGCAGGAGGAGTTTCGAGGATGGAGAAGCTACGACTAACAAACTGTGGACAGGGCCAACAGAGGGAAAGATGCGTTTGGGATGCTCTAGGAAAAGAGAGGCGGAGGTTGGCAGCTGCGTATGGAGCCACGAATGAGTCAATGGCAATAGATTTTGAAGGCTGCAACGATGGAGGGTTTAGGCGAAGGCTGGGATGAAGTTGCAGGTTGCAGGGTTTGTTTTGTAGGCAGCAAAGGAAAGAAAAACAAAATGTAGCGAAAGAGCAGGGTAATGAGGAAGAAGGGGGACAACAGAAAATAAGATTAGGGTCGCAGAAGAAATTCGAATTTTTCCAGAAACCCGGGAACACAGACAACAAAAAAATTTCAAAATTTTCTGGAGGGGAAAAAACGCAGCAGAAAATGGAGGCTCAATATGACAACAAACAGAAGAAAAATGGTAGCCAAAAACCCAAAAAAAATTCCCAGAAAAACTTATTTTAAAATGATATGCTTCTGCTTTAGATTTATCCTTGAAACCCCTATGAAAATTTCCAGATTGAAAACTCTTTAAACCCTTGGACTGCAATTTTTTTTGAAAAATGTCCCTGAAAAATTATTTTGATAAACCTCCGAGATCCAGATTTTACCCTCTAGGGCCTAGATTTGGACTCTGCACAAATTTCCTCATCAGATCTATAGCTGCATGACAACAATAAAATACCCAAACAATATATACAATGATAAAAACTAAAACTCAGAAAAACCCACGTTAGAAAAATAATTACAAAATTTACAAGTTGCAGGCTCTAATAAGCCAGATCTATCATTATGCCAGACAAAAAATTAAATTTTTTAATTTTAAGGAGGTGCTAACTCGAAACCCTTCGTGCATCACCATCAAAAAATCTTATGATAAGCCCGGGATTAATTTTACTGGGCTCTTCAGGAAACACGGATCGGGAGTTGGCTGGTTCAACTGAAAACTTCCCCTAACGCTCGAAGATCTAAAAATCGAGATTTCGCTACAAAACTTGATCCAGCCATTAAAAATAGAGCGGGAAAATAATAATAAAACTCAAACAAATAGAGATACCTGCTATTACGTTCAGGCGCTATGCTTTTTGCGAAAAAGGGGTTGTCCTGCTATGGGCCGTTGACACGTAGTGGTCAACATTTGGCTCTACATGGGGACACGCTGCACTGGAGGAATGCGAGAATCCAGAATCTGCATCCACGCAACACACAATATAACAAAGTAGCATCCATTGAAAAATCATCATATAACATTGCGCACGGTGTAACAAATAAAATATATATAAATAATGTAAAATAATTGTAAACAATAATAATCATAAATAATGATTAGTTAAGCTAGTAATTAGGTTGAAGAGGCATGTCTAAATGAGACATGACTCTTCATGAAGAGACACTTGCTTGGTATATAAGCAAGCCTCTTGTTCTCATTGTAATCAATTATTCTTATGCTCATTCTTATTCACATATTTAATATAATATTTGTATTCTCATGGATATCTTGATATTCCAAGTCTTTTGGAGTAATTAATTTGTAGAAGGAACTTTGTTCGCTTCATTTGGTATTAGAGCAGTTCGGTTCTCTAGGTTGTTTGACCTGTGGACAAAGCTCGTTCTCCGATCCAAGTCTTTGACTATCGAAATTCGTCAACCTTGTTGCCGTATAATTGAAGCATTTTGCTCAGAATTTGGGAGTTTCTCCTTCCTCCATTTTTTTACCCTTTGGCCATTAAAATTAAAATTAAAAGAAAATTCGCTAGTTGGAGGGTCTCCAATTCCCTAGTGACTTTTGGCCATTAAAAAAAATTAACCAAAAAAAAAAATACAAGTAAATAAAATAAAAAAGAAGAAGAAGCAAAAAAAGTAAAAGAAAAAACAAAATGGATACAAAATCTCATACCAAGTGATATTTAAAACTTTTTACGTGGAGAAGCCCGTGGTTTTAGAACCAACCCATGGTATTTTAAAAGTAAAAGAAAAAAACAAAAGGGATACAAAATCTCTTTACGTGAAAGGTAAGTTTTACTTTTTACTTGGAGAACATTAACTGAATCAAAAGTACATATGTGGTGACATCATAAAATTTTATATTAAGTGTGACTTTTATTTTAAGTGTGGTGCCAACATTAAAAAAAAAAAAAAAAAAAAAAAAAAAAAAAAAAAAAGAAGAAGAAGAAGAAGAAGTGGAATTTTTATATTAAGTGGTGTGACATTATAAAAGTTAAGATAAGTGGGGTGACAATATAAAAGTTCTTAACAAAAAGAAAATAGAGGATACACTGATGGGAGTTGTTGCAGCAGCGTAGAGGTTAATAGAGGGAGCACTTGATAGTGGCAGGGAGAGCTTCACATCGGGAGTGTTTCTAGCCTGACAGGGATGTCAGAAGTTGGGTGGATCAGTGACTTACTTCTCAGTAACTCAGTTGCAGTGCAGTAGCAGTTGGCAATAGCATGATGCAGCATGATGATAGGGGGATGCAGTGCAGATGCAGTGTTGGGAGAAAGGACCAGCAGCAGCACGGATGTAGAGGGAGTTGTCGTACGGATGCAGAGGGAGCTGTCGTACGGATGCAGCAATGGCAATGGCAGGGCCATGGGCAGCAGTTTAGGATGCAACAGTGTAGAGGATGTTGGGCAGGGAGGCCTAGCATCAACATAGGTATCGACGTCGTATAATCAGAGTGATGCTCAGTGTGGAGTATTACAAGAGCACAGTCCTCGCTAAGAGGGAGTGTTGATTTGGGGTAGCATCAGATGTGCTCTAGCCATGAAAATTGGTGGAAAGGCTAAAGCGTATGAGATCTTCAAGACCCAGAAATGGTTTGGGAAGATTCTACTCGATTAAGGAGATAATAAAATAATTAATATTTAATGGAGTTCCTAAGTCTAAACTTAGGAAAAATAAAATATTAATGGGCATTAATATAAAACTGGGTTAGAAGGTTCTAAATGACATGGATCAAGCCAAATCTAATCTTAATTGTTGATTAGAGATGTAATCTCAGTCGTTGAAAAACCAACAAGAAAAGTATAAGAGGAGGCTTGATGGTCAGTTGGAGAATACACCAGAGTGATCAATCATTTGATTTTCTAGAGCGGGGTTTGCTAAGAGAAATCGAATCAGTGATCAATTGCAGCGAAGGGTAGTGAGTATGAGGCAAAGAGGCAGAGATAGTGCCGAGAGAAAAGCACAGAAGCAGAGAGAGGCAGACGCTGAGCCAGAGGGAGCCACACAGACGTAGAAGGGACTATGCAGAGGCCAAAAGGGTCTGCGTCATCCACGCAAAGGCTACATGAGTGACGCAAAGGGTCAGAGAGGCTGTGCAGAGCTTCAAAGCGCTGACGTAGAGGGTTTCGAGCTAAAGCAGAGTTTCAGAGTGTGCTGGAGAGGGTTTCGTGGGGCAAACTTTCCGAATATCTGCTTTTGAATAGAGAGGTATTACTGCCGGATTATTTTCTCTGTCGAATGAGTCAGATTGGCACCTAGTGGTACTCAGAAAGACTGCATAATAAAATAACCCTCAAAATTGTTGCACCGGTTTTCCCAAGTTGGGTTTTTCCGGGGACGTGTTGTCCAAAAAGAACAGTGTCACTTGTGTGTTTGTCTATTTCTTTTAGTTGTTGATCTGTAGATGGTTGAGATTGCATTGTGTTTATTTCAGTATTTATATGGTTAAATAACTTGTTCGTAATTAACAAGTAGGCAAAATAAACCAGGGAATACAGATAAAATTTCTAACGAGTAATACTTAGAAATTTCAACATTTTTGGCTATGTTTGCTTTGTTTATCATTGTATATTTCCATTAGGAATATTACATTACAGCTTAGTGATTGCATTATTGTTTCCCAGACTACCCGTAGCAGCATCGGTCACATGGTTTTATGATCCCTCTTGAGTAACAAAGGGTGTGTTCTCACTAGTTTCGAGTCAAGAAATCATCATATCCCTTGGGAAGGCATGACTTGCAAACTATGGTCTCGATGGCAGGTCAAGGATGAGCAACATTTCATTTTTCTGGTGTGTTATTTATTATGATATCCAAGAGAGATTTCACTATCAATAGAGAGATTTAGGGGGATCCCTCTTTACCTTCTCCCATTAACTTGTCCAAAGATGTTTGGTACTATTTCTCAGATAGGCGGTTGGCTTTGGATGACAAGTCTTGTGTTATTCCTTAAAATCTGTCAGAATCATTGCATCCATCTTTACACACATCTTCACTTGTAGAAGTATCAAGCATCATGCATAAATTCAAGGCAATACTTTTCCACCACCAATTGAAACCATCTCTATGAGAGCCCTGCACACAGCCACAGAAACAAAGTGATAAAGAACCTTAACACTTAATTCAGAAATAACAAGGATTCAAGGGTGAAGATGGAATTGTTCCAGCTACAAGCTATGGGCTCCATTCTGATCATCAAAGATGCTCAGTGATGATGCTAACCGTGGCATCCATGATCATTCCTCCTCAGGTCAACCTTAGCTTTATTCAGTTCATTTATTGGATGTTTGGAGTCTTGACCTCATGAGTTTTCCCAATTTGTTGTAGAGATTTTCAATTAGAATAATATTTAAGCAAGGGTAGCTTGAAGAGTCTAATGAAAAATGAATTGAATGGCTGGCAAACCTATATGTGTTGGGGCCCAAGCATTCAAAGTCTTGTAGTGCGCTTGTGTTCAGCATTGACGTTGTTCCTGATGGATGACTGAAAAAATTGCTGATTGGTTGAGGCATCCCAATGGAGTCTTTGTATATAGGAAGGCTGATTCTTTCACTTCGCTTTGCAAATAAATTCGCTTTTCTAATATTTGGTTCTTCCAGTTCTTTTTCCGTATTTGATTCTTCCAATTCTGCCTTCCACACTTGTATCAATTGCACATTTTTCCTGCAAAACAGTGTAAGGAAAATTGGATTCATATTGTATCACCATTATCACAAAACAAATATCTGCAAAGCTCCCAAAATCTTTTTAACTGGGATTTGTTTTCAGCAGACCTTTGAATGGATATCATGCAAGGCTCAGTCCATCTAAGGCTATGTCCAGCAGCACCCAACACATCCACTGTAGGATATAGAGTTCTTCCCTTCGAACACCCCAATTCACATTGCATCACATAAGTAACTAAGCCTGGAAACTTCTTCAATTATAAATGCATACATTTAGACTTCAGTCCATAATGAAAAGGCATTCTGAAGCTAAAAAAATAACGTCCAAACCATACATGTAATTAGGTTGTAATCAAAGTTGTGATTGCCATCATATACAAAACACACATTTTCAGTTCTAATTAACCAGTTCAAGAAAGCTCACAACTTCAGAAACATACAAACATTCACTATCCTTTCAATACATGCATGATAACAACAAAGGCAAAAAGGAAAAAGAGTTAATTTTTTAGGAAATCTAAACGGCATGAACAAATTGCTAAACTTCCAGTTCCAATTAAATCAACATCCTAGTAGAGCATATTTACCTGGGATAGGCTCTTAATTTTCTGTTGCTATCCCTTGCTTCATTTAGAACTTTAAAATCCACATCAATTAGATGGTAAGAAACTAATTATTTTAAACAACAACGTGCTTTTTACAGTATGGGAATGTTGGCAAAGTTTTGCTATCATCTTTTTTAAATATGTGTTTTATATTAACAAGAAAATATTTAAAAAGCTGAAAGTAAAAGTGGAGGCAGATATACAGTGGAAACTTATATCCTCTTCCTCAGTGCTACTAAAACAGAAATAAAGGCATAGTAAGCTAGGACATCTAACCCTTGGGACTCCTTGATCAAAAGGTATCCTTTGGCAGACAATTGCATACATGCCTCTTCCTGCCAAGAATGACAAAAGGATTGGACTGAACTGAGCTCATCAGGAAAGACATACTTGCAATGTAGCTTCTATTACCATACAATCTGTCACCACAAAATGTAAAGTCCAAACACCTAGATGATGATTTGTGGAACTAAAAGGTTGGCCTCTATCACCTCACTAACTCTCTTCTGCCCTTTAAAGAAAGGACAGACCGAAGTCAACCCTATGGGTTACTAGACCCACATCATGTAGTAGGGAGTGGAAGTAAAGGGAGCTTTGCAACATAAAACAAAGTAACAATGGAAAAGATGAGGATTCAGAGGTGATGGATGAAAGAGAATCCAATGTTTTATTGCTTGGGCTATGGGGTCATACATGCAATCTAAGAGGGACATTCTAGTAAAGGATTAGTGGCTATATGGTCCAGGAGGATTCCGTTGATTCAGTTGTACAGGGGTTCAAGTGTCGTCATCAATGTTCAATGTCGTCATCACTTCAGTTCAGCTTCGACAGTGTTGGTTATGGATCAAGTTGTTCAGGTAATGTTTATGGTTTTGCATGGTGTTCAGTTGAAAGGGTTTGTACCTGGCTGTCGACTTGTGTTCATCGACAGTTCCACCAGGATTGGTCGACGACATGTGTTTTGTCATACAACTTCACAGTTTTTGGGTTCGACATGGGTGTCGTCTGTGGCATAGGTTCGTCGTCAGGGTTGTTGTCGCAAAGGTAACTGGCGTCGACGATGTGTGTGGTTTTATGTCACATTGTCGACAAGTTCGTCATTAGGCAACAAATGTCGCTAATGTCACTTAGCGACGAATCACTGTAAATGGGTGATGTATTATAAAAACCCTAATCCTACATCTAAACCTAAACCCTAACTACATTACATTGCTATGTATTAAAACCTAACTCTAAACTCTAATGACCTAGTCCTAAACATAACGCATTAAAACTATGTTTTAAAACCCTAAACCCAAGCTTTTATCAACCCTCGGGCACATGTAATAAATTTTAACAAACAAAAACATTAGAAATTAATGTTATACACAGTCCCTAAACCGCGCGGGTATGGAGACCGCGGCGAAAGGACATGTGAACGTGTATCGTAAACCGTCAAGGTATGTGTTGGCCATTTTGGAGCTAACCGCCAGATAAACCATGTCGGGACTGTGCCATGTGAGCAGGTAGAGGAGAGGTTAGGCGGAGGTTAGCGTTTGGAGGTAACCGCGCGGAGATATCATAACCATGAACATGTGAACGGTTCGCAGGTTAAGCCGAAACCGTCGGAGTCAGCAAACCGTTCGGTGAAACAAACCGGAACCGCCGGGGTCAGAACCTCTGTTCACATGCACTGGCAGGAGCAACTCCGCCTGATCAGCTAACGGTTAGTGCTCAGCGCTAAACCAAAGTTTATTTATGGGCTTTTTTTATATGGTTTGTTCGGAATTAATATAGGGACCATGGCATTAACCCTAAGGTGGCACTAAACCATTAGACCAAACTTTTACACCTATCCAGATCCAACCAGATGCATCTACAAACCAGCCAAAGAGGTTATCATGTACCTGCAAACCTTTAAAAGGCGGATTTGCCTTCATTGAGAAAAGAGAGTGGTTTTTGACTTTTTGTATGCAGATTCTGGAGATCATAGGCAGTTTTGTTTTCAAAGTTACGGAAGCATTCGGGGTCGATTTTGGAAACCATAAGAAGCGTTGGAAAGCTGGTTCAAAGGGCTATCTAATGACAGTGATCAAAAGTGCCTGCGTGCACATTCAGACTGATCAAATCTCTGTGTAATCAGCACCTTCTTCTCATTCCTAATAAAAACGGTCGCCCATCTTGAAAGCGGACCCAGAGACGTAGTCCATCAGGGACGAACTCCGTCATCAATTTTGCTGTCTGGTATCGTTGTGTTTTTACTATTTGCACTTCTGTTATGCATCTTTTTTATGATTAATCAGCTGCCATAAAGTTTTCTTCTCAAGCAGTTTACCTCGATTTCTGTGCTTTCAGTTATCATTCAATTCATTAATGGTTAATCAATTCTACATCAGTTTGTTAGTTTATGATCATTTCAAATCACTACAGGCAGCCAAATTGATGTACTCTATAACATCAATAACTTGGCAAAAGAAATATTACAAGAATAGAAGGGAAAGGAGCCACTTATGGGAGCTACACAACCAAACTAATAAAGGAGCAGTTGAAATTTTATTCACAATGGATGTTTATGGCCTTAAATCCCTTCTCTCCAATATAAGCCGCGAGATTTTGCCTAATGGATGCAAAGGGATTTAAATCCTCCTCTCTAAAAGAAGATGCTCCTAGATTTAGCTTTGAGAACCTAAACGTACATACAAACATCTACCAATGGTGCACCCCAGAACATTTGCAAATTGCTACACATAATAAATTGTACATGAACCAACCAAAACTAAACAAAGTAAAATACCTTCAATCCAACGCTTGGCACTAGCTTGGTTACAAGTTCTTCCATTAATCAACTCCCCACAATGCAAGTGGACAAAACAGATCCTTATAGAGCGTTAGTTTTTGTAGCATTGGATAGGTTTTCTAGTCTCGCTTTGGTCAAAGAGGTTAAGGAACACAAGATCTCCAGAACCCAAAAAACGTTTTAGAAGAAAACACATAGAGATGGCTCAATTAAGTTAATTAATCAATAATTAAATATTTCCCAAGTCTTGTTGCACCCATTTTATCACAAGTCCAAGGAAGTGTTAGTTTTTCTAGCATCGGATGTGTTCTAATCTCGAAACTTTGTGCAGAGACTAGAATGCATGAGTTCTCCATAACCCAAAAATTGTTTTTGGAAATTCCACCTAGAATTGTCTCAATTAAATATTTAGCCGATCTTTTTAAATATTTCCTAAGCCTAAACTTAGGGAATATGGTTAATTAATCAATATTAATTGAGATAAGGTGAGAATCATCTAGAAACTCACACGGATTGACAGGGAATTAATTTGGGCCATCGATTATGTTTTAATCTTAGTCGTTGGTGCCCCAACAGAGAATTATAAGAAGAAGTTGATGGGTAGATGGAAAACACACTTAACACACTTGTGGAGTTCGATTTTCTTAGCAGTTCGATTTCCAGAGAGAAGTAACAGTTGCTGGAAAGTCAGAGATTGAAGCAGAGACAATGAGGGGCATGGACAGTGATCCGGAGGAATTTTCCCAGATCCTAAGAGGCAACAAGTGACAAAAGTGATCCACGCAGAAGCAGCGCAAGGATTGCACAATAGATGAAGCAGAGCAGTTCGATTTAGCTAGAGTGGAAGTCGATTCAGCTTCCAGAGGTTGGGAAAGTCTTCCAAAGGGTCAAAGAGTCACTTCCAGCAACATGTTAAGAAATCTAGGGCATCATGAACTAGGTGATTTCTCTTAATTAGTAACTGCTTGTGAGTGACTTTTACTTCATTAGATTAGGATCTTCTAGTTGCTTAAGTTATTGGCATTCTTCTTCATCAAACAGTTACCAATGCATGAACATAAATAGACAAGAGACACAGAATGTAGGCTATCAGCGAGGGCCAAAACCTCTCACTCTATCAGAGGAAAACCCGAACAAATTCTTCTTATAAAGATTCCAATTGACGAATACCAAGACCAAGACACAAGTCCTCTTCCATCTTCTCGTTTACTCTCTCTCGGTTCCTTCTGCTTCAGATTTCGCACCATATGTGATGACACCGAACTGTGATCACTGTGTTTGTCAAGGATACCAAACTTTTCCTTCAGCAGTAACACTGAATCCTGAAGACATACTACTGAACCATAGTTACTGCCTTCTTGAGATACCACTGAGACCTTCTTCCTTGTAACAAGAATGAGATCTTGTCACACACTTGTGAGCTTACTTCTGTGTGGCACCGAATATAAGAAACCCTTGTCACTGTAATCCGAACTTGTTTTTTTCTTGTCACTGTAATGTATCCATCCGAACGCAAAGAGATATCTAAACTTTTGTTGACTGTGATCAGCCCTAAACAGAGCCTTACTGTCCCTTCCTTGTCCGAGCTCCTTCACCAAGCATGCCTCTGCAATCCTGTACCTTCTCCGAGCTTTTTCACCGAACTCTTCACCCGAAATCAGAGTGTGATCCGAACTTATCTTCTGTGGAAACGTGAAGACCCCAACCTTGTATATACAGTTGTCAATCCATATAAATAAGTCGACTTGTGATCTTGAATCGGTGTGTCTCCAAATAGGTGAGCCGACATGAGTTTGTTACTTCATCTTGAAGCCAACATGAAGAGGACTTGTGCTTGTCGTTGGAGGGCTATTTGACAATCCTATTGACTCATATACATTCTTCATACATGACATTGACTCTATATGACTTTTATAACAAATCTTAAAGGCTCTCAATAGGAGCCATCTAAAATAAAACCTCTTGCTCATGAAACTCATGAAGCAAGGCATAATAATAATTTTATTTTCTTCTTTTCATCATTTACAAAAATCAAAATGTCATTATGAAGACCGAACCTAGTTACACTTTTCAACACTCCCTCTTAACTAGGGAAGTATTCATAATGGTACTTGGTCATTCTCAATCTAAATAATTTTTCATAAGAAGAATCGGATTAGTAACCCATTTGTTTAGTATCATATCAACCAACATTGTTACATAGCAAGGCCTTGACTAACAGATTTATCTCTCCACAAGATCTGAGCTCAATGCTCGTGAGACCAATGATTTATAGACACCCTAATCATTGTCTCTCTTGGAACATACCCCACCCGGGTTCTTAGGGTGTGTTCCAACAGGACTTTCTTATATTGGACTCCCCAGTCCTCAAAGAATATCGGTCCTCCACAACTCTTATCTTGGATGCCCTATCTCATCCTTAAGAGTATCGGATGTCAAATGATTACCCAATCCTCCATTTTGTCTTCCCAGGTGAAGACAAGAATGATGTGTCTATCTCTCCCTCTCAATTAGGGAGGACATATCTATTCCAATAAAGGAATGTACTCATTCCTACACAAGGAATGTACCTAAGCTCCCTCTTGGCTTAGGAATTTCCAAGTTTCTTCCAAGTAAAAAACTTGTTTCCAGGCTCCCTCTTCACTAGGGACCTATAGTGTAACGACCCATCCTTAAATACACATATTATATGCTCCTGTATAAAAAAAATAATAATAATAATAATAAATAAATAAAAATGATATTTATAAAATAGAATAAAAATCAAGTATTAATATCAAATATTAATTAACCTAAAATTCTAAAGTCTATATTAAAAGAAAACAAACATAAATGAAGTGATAAGGTACATACTCAATATTATAAAGTTATAAAAAGGGTGAAAGTTATAAGGTAAAAATCTAAAGTTTATAAATCTGAATACTTCCTATAACCACCTGCACGGGAGGATGAATCACGACTTGAGGAAGCTGTCACCGCGGGAGGAAGCGGTGGAGTCGCTAGTGTACAGGGCGGCCACCGCTTATCCAGGCTATAAAACCGCAGAGATGGGGCTGAGAACGGGGAGGAGAAAACCGATAGTGGAGGGCAAGAGAACACCAGGAGCAGGAAATCAGGAGTAAAAACCAGAGGAATAAGATTGACCATTGGAAGAGCTTTAATCGGTTTGAGGTTCTGGGCACGGGGCCAGTGAGCTTTTGCGAGAAGATTACTGGATTGAGCAGCCAGGCTCTGCTCAGTCTAGCTGGGAGGAATTGGTTTCCGGGTAATTGGATCAGAATAACCGCGGCGTCATCAACTACACCGGAGCAGGCAGAAGTTCAGGTAGGTGTTCAAAATCCCTTACGGTTACTGTATTTCTGTTCTGGTTATCACCGTATTTTAGTTTGGTTATTGTATTTCTGTTCTGGTTATTACCTTATTTCAGTTTATGGTCTTTACACATGGTATCAGAGCCTGTCGTTCAAACCCTTCGCAACCTCACAAGCCCTACACAACCGAAAATATATATATTTGCTCTGTTAAAATTCTGCAGCGTAGTTTAAAAAAAAAAAAAAAAAAAAAAAAAAACCAGGGTTTTCGTTAGTCCTGTGTTTCTGCAAGTTTCATTCCTTATTCACCCACTTTCCTGTGACTAGCTTAGTATGGACCATAGTTACTAAATTCGCCTAGAGCAACAAAAAAAATATATATGAAAATACGCCAATTTATACCAGTATCATACTATTTCGTTTTGGTTTTGAAAGATAAATGGTTAAATAAGGAAAGAAATGCCTCTACTGCTATCGGAGAGGAAGGAGGATAACGCGTTTCAAAATTGGTACCCGAATTCCTCGAGTTCCCGTCAATTTTTATCAAGCGGCTCTTAAACTCATCGCACAGTCTGAGAATCGTCCCTGAGTTTTAAACCGGCTTTTATTTGCGGGAATTTTGTTGAGAAATGGACAATCGATGGTGTTGAGGCGACAATATAAGTTGCGGTGATCGCGGATCCCTCTTTTACAAAATGAATTTTGATGAACATTTCGGTCCGCCTTTATGTTCAGATTATCAATCGAAAAGTATTGCCGGGCCAAAATTTAAGGGGGATTTTTATCAGTGAAATTTGGGGTTAATTGTAGGAATCGGAGATGGCGTGAAAATATAATAAAACGCTTATAAATAGTGCACCGTGGGGATTTGAAACCGCAACACCTCCGCCCAAACTTAGAAAACTGCGTACGATGCAAGCTTAAAAACTGCATACGATGCAAGCTTTTTAATCCAAATTGTCGGGACACATTTATTTCACGTGAATCTAGTTGCAGGATTCCACGTCAATTCCTTCACCGCGTGGTCAGAGATTCCTTCACCGCGTAGCCTCCGATCACTGCCAACAGCCCAAGCTTTTAATAGATAATCCAACTTGAGTTGAATCCTAATAAACCTAGAATTTCTGATACGAACAGTCCCTTATAAAATTTTCAGTGAAAGAGTTGGATTTGGGGAGACAAGTGATCTTTAATTATGGATTTTGTGAAATGTTTATGTGTCAAGTGAACATTTGTTTTTCATGAACTTTGATCTAAATCATTTAACTGATTGTGTCGATAGATATCTGCATTTATGCTTGAAATGGTCACTTGAGTGTTTAATTGGAAAACTGAAGTCATAGGAATGTTAAAGAGACATGAATTTCATCATTCTCTATCTGATTATCATCTATATAATAGTGGTTCTGAATTAAAATCAATTGACCCCTACTTCCAGATGCTTATTATTCTAAAATTTAGGTCTATAAGGTTGATATTTATAATGCTTTTTGAATATTCTTAATAATCGTATGGATAGTACAAGTTGAGCATAGGGGTTATTGATCCAGGTGGATGTTGGTGGCCACCCACCTATCCCATTTGGACCCCCACAACTGTCTCTTTCAGTTTTTCAGTTTCCTTAATTATAGCACAGTTTACTATTTTTAGCAGTTTTTCGGGTCCTAAACTTCCGGAGCCGTTTTGAGGCCCTAAACGACGTTTTTTGGGAAATCTACCGCCAACGATTTGGCTACCTAAAAATCAACTTTTCCGTCGTAGTCCTCGGAGAGATCTTTCCAACAAGCTATCATGCGCGTCAAACGGAGATAAGACGACCAATTCGCGACCCCGGGAAGTTGATGTACCAACTTACCCAAAAACGGGGCCCAAAATTTGGCGTTTCATCTTCTAGGGTTAGGTTTTGGAATGTGAAGGGTTTTCCATTGTTTCTCAACAATAAATAGGCCTTCGAGCCTCATTGTAACTCAGTTCAGAACAGTTCGGAGGCATGTAGCCACACATCTCTTCTCAGAGATAAGCTACCATCACCCTAGCTGGTTTATTTCCATTTCTGGTTGTAAGCATATTTCAGTATTTCCCATTAATGAAATGAAACATTATTTCCACTGCATCTTTGTGTATATGGTTATCTCTATATTTTATAGCGTTCCTGTTTAAATCTGGATCAGTGGTATCAGAGCGGTCTGCTTTTTCTCTGTTTTTCTTTGCATGTCCCCA
>APFE030173400.1:88075-118572 GCA_000404065.3 Pinus taeda | reverse complement strand
AACTTTGAAAAGAGTGAGAGCAAACCCTAGACCTAATGCCTAGTGACCAAATTTTGCTTGAAGACTCATTGAAATGACAAAATTTGACCTTGACACTTCAAAATCACTTTGTAAGAGCATATTTGATCACTGGAAGAAGGCTGGAAAGACTGACACTAACAGAATCTTCAGGTATTATCAATGGTATAAAACTCGAAATTTTATTTGATACTAGTGCCACAGATAGTTTCAATTCGTCATATGCATTAAACAAATGTGGGTTGGCAGCTCGTAGACAAAATGATTTCCATCAAGTGGAAATGGCCTCAGGAGAACTCCAAACCGTGGGCTTGAGTGTGGATCAATGCAAAATTGAGCTATGGGTCTGTTCGACTAAACTGAAAGTTTATGTCACAGCGTTAGGAACGTATGATCTTATCATAGGTATGGATTGGCTAGAAGCTCACCAAGCTTGGGTAGACTGTTATGGGAAAAGGATTCTAGGCATAAATGATGAAGGAGAAGTAATCCAAATTCAAGGAATCAAGAGGGAAATGTCTTTACGCTACATTTCAGCAATGCAGATGAAGCGTTGTTTAAGGAAAGGTTGTCAGGCTTATGTAATTCAAGAAGTAAGCCAAGGAAAAGGGCCATCCCTAGGACAATATTCGGTGTTAGCTGAATTCCCGGATGTATTTCCAAAAGAACTACCTGGATTACCCCCGGTAAGAGAATTGGATCTTACTATTGAATTAAAACCAGGTACCCAACCGATCTCTAAAACACCTTATAGAATGACAGCTCCAGAACTTCAGGAACTGCAAATTCAATTGAAGGAACTACTGGATATAGGGCATATTCGGCCCAGCACATCACCTTGGGGCGCTCCTGTAATTTTTGTGAAGAAGAAAGATGGATCTTTAAGATTATGCATAGATTATCGAGACTTGAATCGAGCTACAATAAAGAATCAACACCCTATGCCTCGAATCGACGATCTTTTCGATCAAATGAAAGGAGTTGCTGTCTTTTCAAAAATTGATCTTCGATCAGGCTATCATCAGCTAAGGATTTCTGAAAATCATATTTCCAAAACTGCATTCCGGACACGTTTTGGACATTATGAATTTACCGTGGTACCATTTGGATTAACAAATGCACCAGCAGTATTCATGAATCTTATGAACAGTGTTTTCCGTAAATATCTTGATCAATTCATGCAAGTCTTTTTAGATGATATTCTCATCTATTCCAAGAATAAGAAAGAGCATGAAGATCATTTGCGGATAGTATTGTCCTGTCTTAGAGAACGCCAGTTGTATGAAAAACTATCCAAGTGTTCATTCTTTCAGAAAAGGATTCATTATTTGGGACACATCATATCAGGTGAAGGGATTTCAGTAGATCCTGAGAAAGTAAAAGCAATCATGGATTGGCCAATACCGAAAAATGCTCATGAGATACGAAGCTTTATGGGTTTAGCCTGTTATTACCAAAGATTTGTGGAGGGGTTCTCCAAAATCGCAAAGCCAATTACAACCCTTCAGCGGAAAGGTGTTAAGTATGAATGGACCGAGGAATGTAGAAAAGCATTCTCTGAACTCAAAAGACTACTCACCAGTGCACCGATACTACGAGTCCCTGACATGGACAAAGATTTTACAGTATGTACTGATGCATCCAAACAGGGACTGGGTGCAGTGTTGATGCAGGATAGAGGAATAATAGCATATGCTTCCAGAAAGTTAAAACCTCATGAAGAACTCTATGCTACTCACGATTTAGAATTAGCCACTGTAGTGCTAGCTTTAAAGATTTGGAGACACTATCTAGTGGGACGAAGTTTTACACTTAAAAGCGCCATCAAAGTCTACAATATTTGTCCACCCAAAGAGACTTAAATGCCAGACAAAGGCAATGGAGTGAATTTTTAAGTGAATATGACTTCGGGATATCATACATTAAGGGAAAAGAAAATGTAGTAGCAGATGCTTTAAGCAGAAGACCTCGGATATTTTCTCTCATACCCATTAAAGTAGACTTAAGACAACGAGTACTGGATCATCTTATAAAAGATAGCTGGTATTTAAAAGTGAGAGCAAGTCTTGAGGGAAAAAGGGAAAAAGAATCGAAGTTCGAGGGATATGAACTAGAAAACGACGGAATCTTATGATTCCATGGAAGGATGTATATTCCTAATGATAAAGATCTTCGAGATACCATTCTTGGGGAAGCCCACAGAGCAATATAATGTGCTCATCCTGGAATAGGGAAAATGTATGCGGACACCAAGAAACTCTTCTTTTGGTCAGGTATGAAGCGCAATATCACTCAATTTGTTGCAAAATGTCTGGAATGTCAGCAAATAAAGGCAGATCATTGTCACCCAGCGGCCCTCTTACAACCCCATAACATTCCTATGTCTAAATGGGAGACCATTTCTATGGATTTTATCACTGGACTACCTCTTACTTCTGAAAGACACAATGCCATTTTGGTAGTGGTGGATAAATTAACAAAAAGCGCCCATTTCATTCCCGTAAGAGATACTTACGATGTTGCTGACGTAGCTCGAGTATTCATAAATGAAATTATCAGATTTCATGGAGTACCTAAAAAGATTATATCCAATAGAGATTCACGATTCACTTCTAGATTCTGGACTTGCATGCAAACAGCCTTAGGTACTCAGCTAAATTTAAGCACTACTTACCATCCTGAGACTGATGGGGAAACTGAAAGAGTAAATCAAGTACTTGAAGACATGTTGCGAATGTATATGATGGATCAGCAATCACAATGGGAAAAGTATTTACCCTTAGTCGAATTCGCATACAACAACAGTTACCACAGCTCGATTGGAATGCCTCCATTTGAAGCTTTATATGGCCGACCTTGCAGAACACTGTTAAGTTGGGACGGGTTAGAAGATCGAGTGATAATAGGACCCAAATTAATCCATGAAATGGAAGTACAGGTAAGACAAATTAGACAACGATTAAAGGAAGCCCAAGATAGACAAAAGAGTTATGCTGATGCTCACAGAACTGATAGGAGGTATGAATTAGGGGATCAGGTTTTCATCCGCATCAAGCCAAATAAAAGTACTATTCGATTCGGAAAAGGGACAAAGTTATCACCACGATTTATTGGGCCATTTAAAGCGTGGAAAGAGTGGGACCTGTTGCCTATCGTCTTGCCCTGCCACCTCACCTGCATAGAATTCATAATGTATTTCATGTTTCTGTATTTAGACATTATATAGTTGATCTACCTCATAACCTTCAATGGAAGGAATTGCAGGCATCGGACAAAGGAGTCATATCGGTCGAACCTTTACCTATTCTAGAACGTAGGATTCGACAGCTCAGGAACCACCTGGTGGACCAAGTTAAGGTCCAATGGGACAAGTATAGTCTTGGATCAGCAACTTGGGAAAATACAGAGGACATATGCCAAAGATACCCTAGACTATGTCAATTTTGAAGAACTTTAAACTATGTTTAGTATATATTTTACTCCACTACAATCAGAGACCCAGAAACATTTTGAATGATTATAAATAAACGTGAAATTTTGTGACATAATATATGTTTAACTTCTGCTGGTACATGGATACCAAAACGATATATGTGGTTCATTTTATTAAATTATAGTTGTCCAAGGAAAGTTAAGACAGTTAAAGG
Organism: Pinus taeda; assembly: GCA_000404065.3. Lineage (NCBI taxonomy): Eukaryota > Viridiplantae > Streptophyta > Pinopsida > Pinales > Pinaceae > Pinus > Pinus taeda. Next base: position 114,907 of record APFE030173400.1, on the reverse strand, counting down.
ATTTTACTTCTAATAGAAATTAAGATATTGTAAATCTGTTTTATTTATACATGTCAATATGATCAATGGAATAGAAATCAGGAAGTGAATACATTTTAGATGGAAGTCAAAAGACATGCATAGAAAATGGTAAAAATATGTTATACTGTAGTATCATATGTGAATAATACATGAGTTATTTTGAATATGTTGATGCACATTTTACAAATGAATGGGTAAGTGTATGATTGCAGATAAATAAACAGTTACCAGGATGACCACGTGATGATAGAACCTCAGAACAATTAAAGCTCCAAGTGATTCTATGATAGGGTGTTAACCCTAAGTTCTACTGGGAGGGATGGAGGTGTTGCCCACCGTTTATCCTCCGAACCCTGGAGTCATGGGAGGACTATGCGAGTCACGCTCCCCTAGACGTGTGATGATGACTGCCGGATGCCTACTGGGAATCAGGTCGGTATAGCCGATGCTGTCACCTTAGAGTTTATGAATGGTTAGGTCAATAAAACTAATGCCATGGCGTACTCCAGTAGAGGACGGATAGGATGGAAGCAGAAGAGATTAGGAAGGATAGGATGATTTTAGGATAGCTCGGGAACATGGATAGGGAAAGTCATGCCCATTAAAACGTTAAACCTAAACTCTAACTTCGGGACGAAGTTTTCTGAAGGGGGAGTGTATGTAACAACCCATCCTTAAATACACATATTATATGCTCCTGTAAAAAAAATAATAATAATAATAATAATAATATATATATAATAATAAATAAATAAAAATGATATTATAAAATAGAATAAAAATCAAGTATTAATATCAAATATTAATTAACCTAAAATTCTAAAGTATATATTAAAAGAAAACAAACATAAATGAAGTGATAAGGTACATACTCAATATTATAAAGTTATAAAAAGGGTGAAAGTTATAAGGTAAAAATCTAAAGTTTATAAATCTGAATACTTCCTATAACCACCTGTACGGGAGGATGACTCACGGCTTGAGGAAGCTGTCACCGCGGGAGGAAGCGGTGGAGTCGCTGGTGTACAAGGCGGCCACCGCTTAGCCAGGCTATAAAACCGCAGAGATGGGGCTGAGAATAGGGAGGAGAAAACCGAGAGTGGAGGGCAGGAGAACACCAGGAGCAGGAAATCAGGAGTAAAAACCAGAGGAATAAGATTGACCACTGGAAGAGCTTTAATCGGTCTGAGGTTCTGGGCACGGGGGCAGTGAGCTTCTGCAAGAAGCTTACTGGATTGAGCAGCCAGGCTCTGCTCAGTCTGGCTGGGAGGAATTGGTTTCCCGGTAATTGGATCAGAATAACTGCGGCGTCATCAACTACACCGGAGCAGGCAGCAGTTCAGGTAGGTGTTCAAAATCCCTTACGGTTACTGTATTTCTGTTCTGGTTATTACCGTATTTTAGTTTGGTTACTGTATTTATGTTCTGGTTATTACCTTATTTCAGTTTATGGTCTTTACATACAACAACTCCTCAGGTGGAGATGAAAAGACAACCAGTTGCTTGAAGAGCTCCTACCTTCGATGTCATGAATTTCTTTGTCAAGGAGTCTTCATCTTTCGGGACTTATTCATAGGGCACATACCATTCATCAATTTCATCCATGAGTTATTCATGTCATCATTCATTTCATCAAAAAGTGATCCATCAATCTACATCTGGCCTTGCTTCATGTCATGTTTCCTTCTTCATGCCATATTTTCCAGAAGGATCTTACATCCTTTTATATGGTCCTCTTGGAAGACATCCATAGTTCTTCGCTTGGCGGACCTGCATAAACCCATCCAGATATTTGTTCGAAAATAAGAAATGAACAATAAATCAAAATTACCTTTCTGATGGTCTTTCATCATGACATCTTCCTGTAGGCATAAGCACCCAGCGTACATGTTGACACATCTCCTAAAGATATGTATTGTCAAGGGTCTCTATCTTTTCCAGACTTCCATCAGAGTCTTCATATCTTTCTAGGAGATATCATAGTCAAAACTTCTTGGTCTTTCGGATGTTGACTTCATTTACCATTGTTGCCTATTCCACGATCTCTTCCATTCTTTCTTCACACATTTCATTCCCAGGAACTTCCAATTAGAGTTCCTCAATTGTAGTCAATTACCTCATACTCAATATGAGGACATATTATGTTGATTTCATCTATTAAATATGTGATCTATGCATTCCTGCATCCTTTGCGGGAGGAGATCCTTCCTTTAATCATGCTTTTCAAGATAGAACATTGATCCATGTTGCCTGCAACCATATGACATGACTTTCATAATATCACATGTGAGCATACATACCTCATTTTTCCTTTGGGTCATCCAGACTTCTTGCAGTAGCTTTCTCTAAACGAAGGAGCTTCATTCCATTGACCTGCTTCTCTGTTATGTAATCATACCATCATCCCATGAATTCCACAAGTTTCGAGTTCCTGATGAAACACTTGCTTCCTTTCTAGATCAGTGAACCTTTCGATGAAGATTCCATTGAAGAATCTTGAGGATCTTGTATATCCCTATCCAGCAAATGTCACCTTTTGATGTATGATGAGCCTTGTCCTAGATGGCTTCTTCCTTTCCTTAAGTTTCCAATGACGTTCCCAAGAGCTATATCCTTCATAGTTGACTATCAAACATCCTTCATGTTTCCTATGGTGATGTCATGAGCTCTTACTTCTAATGCTTTTCCTCCCTTGGACTTCCTTCTTTTAGCTTCCTCCACTTTTACGGAGAAATGGACTTCTTCTCTATGTTCCTTGTTATTACCCTTTTTAAGCTTAGGACAATCTTTCATGTAATGCTCATAGCATTGATTCTTAGCTATGTTCTTCTTTCCTTTCAACAAATGTTTGAATATTTTTTGCCCTCGACCTGTCTTCTTCTATCTTGCATAGAAACCACAAGTTGTTGAATGGGATAGCCTTCTTATCCTCATAGACATGTAATGGCCCACCTACAATTACAACAAAATACGAATATTAGCATACATACGGGACATCCATATGATAACTACATATGCATGGACCCACATGTATCGCACTATATCTATACACTAGCTAATACAGGTAAATGTCTAAATTAGGGTAATGAATTGATTATCGAAATAAATTCCTATATCACCGGAATATAATGAGTATATCATGTTAGGTATTTGATACGTATACCACCCTTATTTACATATATATGATAATATTTCATTAAAATAAAATAAAATTTTAATTTACAAATTATATTTAATTAAAAATAAATAAAATAATAATATAATTTAATTAAAATTATAAATAAAATAAATTAATTTAATAAAAAAATGTATTTTAATAAAATAAACTTTAACTAAACTAAATCATATGTAATATACCTTTCTAAAGGTTGAACTCACTAGATAAAATCTCATGAAAATCAAATAAGATTCGAAAGTATGTAGAGATTCCACGTAACACAAACAGAGACACGAAGACGGGAGGAAGGCGGTGGCTCAGAGAAATATAAGGAGAAAGGGATGCCACTGAAAGGCATCTTTTGGGATCTTTGGAGGGTGGAAGTGCAAAAGGAGGAATTTTTCCAACAAAGAGTTACAGACAGAGTGAGGATCATTGAGCTTTGATTGTTCTTGATGCTTTTGGGCACGGGGGCCAGAGTACTAAAATTCTTAAGTATTCTGGAGTTGGGTACCGAGGTTGTGCCCAGTTTGGTAGGGAGGTTTTCGTCATTGTGGTAACTAGAGCAATCTTGGAGCTACAATAGCCGAGGATCGACTTCAAACATGAAAAACAGGTTTGTATGAGTGAATTATATTGATAAATGTCTGTTTAAATTACAGTTGTTAAAAACCTGGTAGAATTGAGGAAATTTATTCCATTAGGGCTATTACAAGACATTTGTTACCTTGTTCATCAATTAGTGTATTTAGAACAAGGGAGATCATTTCCTTATCCGAAATCATCTTTCCTAGATCTTGCAGTTGAGATCTTATGAAGATATCCCTTCATCCTTTGATATCTTCAATTTGTGTAGATCATATCTAAGTGATATGACCTTTCTTATCGCACCTTCAAAAAATAGTTCTCCCAGCTTATCATATATTTCTTTGATGTCTCCAATCCTACTATATAGGGAATGAAGGGACCTTTCAGTGATTTCATAAGAATCCCTTGAGCCCTTTGATCCCTTTCCATGTATTCAAATAATGCTTGGCCTTTGGATGGTTTGGAGACTTTTCCATTTATATGAACAATGACTTCACTTTCTTCGAGGACTATGTCTATCCTCTTTTACCATGCAAGGAAGTTTGATGACCCAATCAACTTATAGATCTCCTTGCAAAACGAAGTCATTTTACTAGATTAGATTATAGAATAAAAGATACTTACTTGACAAGTAAAGATGAAATCTTCAACTTGATCCCTTTGATGGTGGTTGACGAAGATGTATCAATTCCCTTTTGGATGATCTTCTTCCAAATGAAATTCCTTCTAAAAGGAGATTGCCCCTTTTTATTATGACAACGCCTTTTGATCTAGCTTCCTTTGTTGATGAGGATGTCTTGATGCTTCCTCGGATGATCTTCTTTAACGATAAGGAGTTCCTTGCTTCAATGAGAGGGAACTTGCCTTATAGCTTTTGAAGATTATGACAATTCCTTCTAGCCTTCAAGATACTTCGACTTCTCGGTGGTGAATGAGTGCAGATCATAAATGCTTCTAGGATTTCGACTCTCTCCAAGATGATGTGAACTTAGTCCTAGAAATGCTTCTTTAGGATGTCTATATTTTGGGCTGCCTTGCTTTGTAGATCTCTTCAACTTGATGAGGGTCTTCGTGATCTTTTGACGATGACTAGAGGATCCAACACTTTTTCTAGTGTAGATTTATAGTTTCCTTGATTTGATTGATGATCCCAAGGCTTCTTTTGAAGTCAACTTTCTTCTTTGATCTAGGGACTGATTCTTCAATGTAGATATTTGAACTTTCGCTTTGATATCCTTCAACTTGCTTTGATACCATTCTGGAAACTCGATCCTTGAGTGTCCGTTTGATTAGATGCCCTTCCTTAACTGTCAACTTAGCTCTGAAACCATGTTGAGAAATCTAGGGCATCATGAATTAGGCGATTTCTCTTAATTAGTAACTACTTTTGAGTAACTTTTACTTCATTAGATTAGGATCTTCTAGTTACTTAAGTTATTAGTGTTCTTCTTCATCAAACAGATACCAATGCATGAACATAAATAGACAAGAGACATAGAATGTAGGCTATCAGCCAGGGCCAAAACCTCTCACTCTTTGAGAGGAAAACCCGCACAAATTCTTCTTAGAGAGATTCCAATTAACGAATACCAAGACCAAGACACAAGTCCTTTTCCATCTTCTCGTTTACTCTCTCTCGGTTCCTTCTACTTCAGATTTTGCACCATATGTGATGACACCGAACTGCGATCATTGTGTTTGTCAAGGATACCAAACTTCTCCTTCAACAGTAACACTGAATCCTGAAGACACACTACTGAACCATAGTGGTTGCCCTTTTGAGATACCATCAAGACCTTCTTCCTTGTAACAACAATGAGATCTTGTCACACACTTGTGACGTTACTTTCGTGTGGCACCGAATATAAGAAACCCTTGTCACTATAATCCGAACTTGTTTCTTTTCTTGTCACTGTAATGTATCCATCTAAAATCAAAGAGATATTTGAACTTCTATTGACTGTGATCAGCCCTGTTGACTACTGGAGTAGCACCTGATGATTATGTGAAGACTCCATGCCCAAGGATGATCCAGAGGGCACTTGTACCATCAAATGTCATCAGTCAACAGAGTTTTTTAACTCTACTTCTATCTTCTCATCATTTTTCTTCTTTGTACCTAGATTCCACACCCTGCGGGGAATTGTAATAAGTGATGCTAGTATGATGATTTTCTTGAATTTGTAACAGGCCTAGGATGTGGGACTCGATCAGCAAACGAGTACACCTTGGAGTGTTTTTTTTATCCGGTTAATTATCCCTTCTTTTTCAGAGGCGGATAATTCTCTGGATTTTTCACTCATTTTTACCCCAAAGCCGAGGTGACGGTTTGAAGATTGAGCCCCTGACACATCTTAGTGTCTAGGGTCGATGTATATTACCATACTAGATCACACAAAAAGTTTCGTGGAATTTGGCTAGGTCTAAGTAGGATTTTTTAATAGTTAAAAATTTCCCGCAAAACGGGATTTTTTTAATTATTTTCTATGTAATGGCATAAATAAGTGGCCTTAGGAAATGTTTGGGGCGTATGACCACTCGAAAATTCATCCTCAGAGGCCCAGCATTCTTCTAGAGCCTACTCTGGGGGTCAAAAAATGACTCAGAATCTCTCAAAAGGCGTTTTTTCAAGTGACAGTGGCAAAAATGAAGAAAAATTCAAAAAAATGAATAATTGGAAAAATTTTAAAAAATTTCCAAAGTCAAAATAAGTCAAATTTTGACATGGAAGTCAAGCAGAAAGTCAAAGGTGACGTGGCAAAGCAATGTGGGGCCCACCACATGAAGTTTCAACTCAGCTCAACTCAAAGTCAACAAAAGTCAAAGTCAAAGGAGGCCCACGTGGAAATTCATAAGGCAATGGAATTTCACTTTGATTTAATTTTGGATAAATATTATAAGGTTGAGAGATTGTTATAATTAAGTGGGACCCCACCTTGGCCCAACCAAATAAGCACATGCCAAAAAGAAAAAAAAGCCGTACGTAAAGAAATCCGTACGCTGGCCCAAATAAAATTCAACGCAAGTATATGCTCAGTCAGCAAATGTGTTGGCAGCTAGCAATGTGGGCCAAGTTTTGAAACAAGTCAACAGCCGTACGTGGATATCCCAGCAAAGTCTGTACGCTATCCATGAAGTTCACGCTAACTTGCACAGGCAGTCAACAGCATTAAGTGGGCAGCAAAGTCTACGTGGTTTTCAGCAGTCCACAGCCAGCACATCTGTTATGTACAGCAAGTTTTCAAACAGTTGTATGCAGCCCATTCACAGCCATCCAAAACTACAGCATATTAACGTGGGTCAAACAGCAGTTTGACGTGAGCAGATTTTTGTTTAACGACTGGCAGCCATACAAACAGCAGTCCACAAACAGCCAATGCATAGTTTAGGCAGGTCAGCAAATCTTCAGTAATTAACATTGGCATTATACAGCAGTTCATGGGCAGTTAGCTCAGCAATTAACACAACAGCAGTTCACATGTTCAGTCAACAACAGTCTCATCAGCAGTTATCTTTAGAAATCAAGCAATCATAGCAGCCACTTGTCATTCTTCTTTGGCATTGGGATTGTCATCAAGCCACTTGTCATTTCATTTCTTCATTGGGATCTTCACCTGATTGCCATTTGTCATTGGAATTTGCCTTGGGATTGTCTCCCATTTTCCTATTTATATGAGCCTTGGGCTCTTATTGTAGATATCATAGAACGAGCTATTGGGTTGGTGGAAACTCTGCCAGATTTTGTACTCAGCATTTACATTAATAAATAAAAGTTTTTGGGGTTACCAGCTTCTCTTGTGGTGCATGCCTTGGTACATGAGGTATACTTGTGTCGTTTAATATTCATGTGATTTCATTTGCTATCTAGTTGTTTTTCATTTTGCCTGAAGGCACTATTGTCTAGGGAGGAGAGATTTGCAGCTATCTCAAATCTCTTCTGGGCTTGGTATATCTTGTACACTTGTTGTGGCTTGTCCATTCTCGGTTGAATGACAAGCTCAACTTGGTCTCTATATGCCAAGTCTCTTTTTGCACTAACAATTCGTTTGCAAGTGTTTTCTGTGTTTTCAAGGGACAGGTTGCCAGCTCTGTTGGAGGGCGAGGACTTCTTCGGCGGGAATAGTCACCTCCAAGGATACCAAGGGTCCCACATGCTGTTCAAGCCAGCAAGCTCATTAGACACCAAAAAAAAGATTTACTCAAGTGGGAGTTTCTGGAGCCCTTAGCTTAGTTTCTATTTTGAAAAGTTAAAGCAAATTTTTCTCCTTTCATTTAAAGCATTTGTCTTCATCATGAAAAATATAAAAAAGGAAAAAATTATTTTTGTTGCCAGATTCAGTTGTTTTCATGTTATATCTTTCACGCTGAGATCTGAAGTTTCAAGTCGAGATACGAATATGATATCTAGTTAATGGTTTATAACTCGTGGTGGTCTCATGCATTCATCTTTCTTAAATCTTCAGTTGCTGGATATCATTTGGGTCATTCTAAGAGCACTATGATTTAGCTAATGACAAATGACTACTGTTCACGTTTCACGTTTCTATATCATTTAACAAGTAATCGTCTTAATAATGATCTCTCAAGGCACTGGTCTGCTAACTGATCAAATCATTTTAGTGCTTATCTTAATCGTGTCTCGTGTCTCCCAACCAACTGGTCGACAGTTGGTCTTCATCATCTGTCAGGGTCTACCCCCCTTAGCCGCGGGAGACAGGCTTAAACGGAGGGATCGGGGATCAGAGTGACAGCCCCCGGTCTGAGCGTTGCCGTGCCAATCCGCGCGACAACAGGCTTCAACCCATTTAGTGAAATAATCGGTAGCAGTCAAAATCCATGAGTAGCCATTGCTAGAATTTTCATGAAACTTCCCATTGAAGTCTAGACCCCAATGCTGAAAAAATGCCTCCATAACCACAGGTTGTAAGGGCAAGGCAGCAAGCTTCCGTTTCCCAGTGAATAGTTGGCAGGCTTGACAACTTCTAACAAACTTATGCACATCAGAAAAAATCGAAAGCCAATAACAACCTGTTCTTAGAATTTTGTGGGAAGTAGTTCTAGTAGCATAATGACCACCACAAAATCTCGAATGAAACTCATAAATTAACTTCTTGGACTCAATTTCATCAACACACCTAAGTACTATGCCCTCAGGATTTCTCCATCCAAGGCCATCTTTCATGAGGCAATACTTAGTGGCTTTTAATCTAAGATCCCTTCTCTTATGAGGGACTAAATGGTTAGGACATGTAAGATTTAACAAGTAATAAATAATGTCCTTGTACCACTCATGCTCTCCTAATCTTTGCAGCTTAGGTGAAGATGAATCGTTAAGACAAATCAAACCAAGAGCTTTCTCATTACCTTCGGTCATTATTTGAGCCAAGCCTTGGCCTTTGACTAACTTGGTTGGTCTAATCTCTAAATCATATTCTTGTATTTTAGTAACCCACCTCGCACGAGTCCCTAAGCAATTAGTTTGAGTTAATATATCTTTAACCATAGAATGTGGGTCAAAAGTAATGATTTTGGAATAGCCCACATAAGTCCTGAAATGCTTAAGAGATTTGACTTAGGCATAGGCTTGCTTTTACATGGTATTATAACTTAATTTAGAAGTTTGAAGTGCTCTACTCATGAAAGCAATAGGCTTCTCGTGACCATCCTTATTTTTCTGCAATAAGACGCCAACAATGGTATTTTCAGAAGCGAAAGAGAAAATCGTGAAATCCTTAGAGTAATCAGGACTAACTAAAATAGGGGCTTTTGCAATAGCACCTTTGATTTCCTGAAAAGCCTTTTTGCCATCTTCTTTCCATACAAATTTTACATCTTTTTTCTGAAGACTTTGAATAGTCTTAGCTATTTCTGCGTAATTTCGAATAAATCTTCTAGGAAAATTTGTCTTTCCAAGAAAAGGCTGAAGGGATTTAAGATTATGGGGGAGAGGAATCTTTTGGATTGCCTCAACTCTTTCAGGATCAATCTTGATCCCATCTTTAGAAATGATGTGACCAAGTAATTTCCCTTCAGTTACTCCAAAAACAGACTTAGTCGGATTTAAGGAAATTCCATATTCTTTACATTTATCAAAAACTTGCGTAAGATGACTTATATGACTAATACCATCCTTAGAAAAAATAGTAAGATCATCCTAATGAATTTCGATAAACTTTCCAATTAAACCGTTGAAGGCATAATCCATAACCCTTTGAAACGTAGCCCCAACATTGGTTAATCCAAACGACATTCTAATATATTTGAAAGTACCCCATGGTGTGGTGAATGTAGTTTTGTGACGATCCTCTTTCTTAACCCATACCTGATTATATCCAGAAAAACCATCTAGCAATGACATCATTCCAGAACCAGTTACTCTTTGCAACATAGGCTCCATGTTTGGCAAAGGGTAATTATCTTTCTTACATGCTAGATTAAGGTTTCAAAAATTGACACAAAGTCTAATAGTACCATTCTTTTTTCTAACAATCACCAGGTTGGAACACCATGTTGAATGCCTCTTTTGAGCAATAATTCCTGCGGCAAGCATCTTTGAAAGCTCCTTTTGAACCAAAGGGGCTAACTTAGGATTATTTGCTTAAGGTTTCGACGAAAGGGTTTAGCATTTTCATCTTTCAAGGGTATAGTGTGCTCCATGACATCTTCCCTATAACCTTTTAATTCATCATAAGAAAATGCTAAAACATCCCGATATTCACGAAGTAGATTGGTTAATTTTTTCCTTTCTTCATCATTAGCACCCTTACCAATTTTGATAATCTTTGGATCCCTAGAGGTACCAATGTTTACCTCGATGAATTCTCTTGGATCCATTTTATTTTCCTCTTTTGTCTTTGTGGCATCATGCCGATCAAAGTGCCATTCTAAAGAAACCACATTCCTAGGAGTAGGATTTATAATATCTTCAGGATCATCAGATCCATCCTCCTTAAAATCTATCCGAAAGTTCTCAAACTCATCCAAATTATCAAGAAAACAAATCACTTGTTTCTCATCATCAAAAACTTGCCAATGCTCTGAGTTATCTAGAATAGAAGGCTTAAATATAACTTCCATTTTTATCTTATCCTTAATCAACCCATCAGATAACTACAAAGTAGAAGCGACTACGACAAGCTCATTTGCCGAAATATTATGCTCTCTTGGGATAGCCTCAAAGTCAAGGGCATCAAAGTATTCCATAGTATCCCATACAACATTTCGATAATTCCTTAACCTTTGATTTGCATGATAATTAAGTTAGAATCCCCCTTGGTGCTAAGAAACTTAACTCTTGAAGCCTTTGCCAACTCAAGACCCAACAACAAAGCTTCATATTCAGCAACGTTGTTGGTTGCTTCAAATTCCAATTGATGGGTAAACTTGAAAATATGACCGAGGGGTGATTTTAATACTATTCCTGCACCTTTACCATGCTTAGACGATGCACCATCAAAATACATGTACCAAACTTTATCCTTGAGATCCCCATTCCTTTTATCAACCTTATCATTGGGAAGAACTATGGAATTAGATAGAATAACATAATTCCCAATGTCAGATTGTTCTTTAATTATCTCATTATGAGGTCTCTTAGGACGTTCAACATGGAATCTTCTCTTAGGCTCTATTAAATCTCACAAAACCATCACCTCTAGGAGAAGGAATCATAGCATATGACCAATTCATTTGAATACTCCCTCCTAGATCAGAGGCCCATTTTCTAGATAAAAGCATACCCCAAGCATCAAGAACACCAACAACAATAATGTCCATAACAATCATAATGTCAGGGTAAACTGATAAATGAACTTGTAAATCCTTGATCAACCCATCAACTTCAATCTTCTTAGAATCCATGGCACATATATTGCAGTAAGGCCTAGAAACTCCTAATTTAAGTTGTTCCATGACCCTCTTGGTCATGACACAAGCTGATGTACCAAAATCCAGCATGCAATTATTCAATTTATATCCGTTAACCATCAAAGTAATAAAGAATGGCTAATGATCCTTGTTATTTGAATCCAAACTTTGCAAATATATAGGAGCATCCTGATAATCAACCCAGGTGCCTTCTATTGAGAAACATTCACTTGAGGAGCTTCAATAGCTTTTAGTAACTTAGCCCTTTGGGAAGGAATCTTTGCAATCTCGGTGACAAGAACCTAGATTTTTGCATTATTAAACCAACTTCCGAAATCGACATCTAATCCAGAGTTTGAACCCTGGTTAAAAATTCGAGGGGGAATTTGATTCCCACTTTGATCTTTATCCCTTCGTTGATAAGTTAAATCCTTATCTTTAGCAATTTCCATGATTCGCTCTGGAGAAGGCTTTTCACCATATAATTTAACCATCATATCATCTTCATGCTCAAAATTATTTATACTAAAAGCTGATGTGGGAGGCGTAACATCCCGACTGTTTTCCTTAACTTCCATCCAATCTTCCATAGACAAAGAAAAATCTTTACCCACTACATTTATTTGATTACCTACCCCAAACATTCCATTATCCATAATCCTTCTAACTGTGGGGCAAGTAGCCTCCTCATGAAGAGCATCACAAGCCCGATAATAAGGCGGAGCATCATCGGCCAAATTAGTACGTTCAAGTGGATTAGTTGGTCTCTGCTCACTAGATTGACCTTTCTTCTACTGTTTATTATTTCGATTATTATTATTATTTCTAGGCTGGAAATTCTGCGTTTGAGCTCTTTCCATTTGAACCAATCTATTCTGCAAAGTAGTTATCTCCTTAGCATGGTTAGAGGTTAATTTCGCTTGGTTAAGCTCCATGCTTTCAATTTTTTGCAGCAATTTTTGAATAAGGTCATTATCAGATTCTTGAACCTCTTTCCCTTTAGGTTCTTTCAATTTCGTTGAAGCCCTATCAAAAACCTGGGATTTTAGACTTCCCAGGTGCTGCCTTATCCTTTTCAAGCTCTACCGCTAAAGCTTGACAATCCATATAATCAGGAAGTTTAGCACGTCTTAACTCATAAGAGGGCTTAGGGCTAAAGGTATCAATATAGAAGTCCCAAAGAGATTTATCAGTAGGTTTATAATCTTGAGGTAATTCCTTAATAATATCATTGGACCTCTTGTTAATTTTTCTGCGGTCTCATTTTCTCTCCTTTTGATGATATTGATAGCTTTTACGAGATGCCTTCCTTCTCTCTTATCTCCATACTTTTCCTTAACGGCATTAACAATCGATTGCAAAGAATTAAATGAATTACTGAGGATTTTTCGTAAACCAATCTAAAGCATCTCCCTTCAAGGTAAGAACAAAAAGGGTCATTTTTACATCTTCATGATTAAAATTAGTAGCCCTTGCATACTTACCCAACCATGAACTAAAGGATTTTAGATGAGAGTTAGCATTAACTGCATTATTGCCCTGAAAGAGAGGCAATTTATCCATTCCATGCTTTGGAATATCATTGGGATAACCTTGAATGGGGACAAAGTTACAAGGGGCGAATATGTCCATGATGTCGTGCTCGACTGGGTTAGTAAAAAGCAAATGGATATCAGACAGGGCTTCTTGTCCGGCATTAACGAGAAGGGTATGAGAAGAGAGTTTGTGTAATCGTACTCTGAGAGCCCTTTCAAGATCAGGAGTAGGATTAACCAAGTTGCTTGGATGTCTTCTAGTATACACTCTTGTAGAAGATAGAGGAAGTGGAGTTGCCACCTGGACAAAAGTCTAACTCGAAATAACCCGAAAGCAAGGAATCAAGGACAAGGAACTTATCCTGGCAAGAGACAAAAGGATGAGAAGAAAGAAATGAGATGAATGGCGAAGAAACCAAGAATAGAAAAAACTCTATCCCCAACAATGGCGCCAAAAAATATGTTGCACAGAATGTCTAGGCACCGCGACAACGCTCAAATTGGGGGTTGTCACCCTGATCCCCAATCCCTCCATTTAAGCTGTCTCCCTACAATAGGCTAAGGGGGGTAGACCCTATGGAAAAATGGAATGAAGAAGAACTAGTTGGGAACCGACCAGTTCGGGAGACACATTGAAGCGATCAAGTACTTGATTAAGATTTTAGCAAGAGTTAGGATTTGATTAGATTTTAAACGATTGATGCCAGTGCCTTATGGAGTCAATGATCTTGCTAGGGAAATTAAGACCTAGTATCGATTAGCGACCGTTGCTTAGATGAATGACTATCTTATATGAAATGCACTAGATGATGGGATGATTTTAGACTCAACGAAGGGAAAACACTTGCATCGCAAAAGCCTTCAATCACCAAAATGAAACGTTCCCTTTACGGATGAAGGCTTAAAAATAAACTTCTGAAAATACTACAATTAAACCACAGGCTTATTTCAAATCTTTTCTGATACAATTATAGCTCAAAGAGAACAAAAACTTCTTTTCAATTTAATATAGATGTTCACAAATATTCAGCTTAGGAAATAGAGATATGAAATCTATTATAATCTACAACAAAATTGTTTAACAATCGCTTGAAAATATTTTCAAAATGTCTAACAGGTAACGAGCATTAAATAATTCAAGCAATGACGATAGAGGCAAGATATTCAACAGATGCACAATGTTCTAGCAATTAAATTTCTAGAGATCCAAATACTTTAAACAACCATGAAATTTAAATGCTAACCAATTTCGATCCTAGAATTAAAAGATTTATGCTTAGCCACCTAAATCTAGGAAAATTTACCACTTCCCTATAGTTAATATTTAGATGCAAAAAATTTAAACGTGTTTAACTATAGAGAAATGAAAAATTCTTAATACCACAACAATTGTCTTTAGATTTTTGTCCTTAGCACCAAAAGGAATTTTAAATTGATAATTTAATTAATCTTTAGGAAGATTTGTCAATGTGCTAAGTTTTATGAAACTAGACTTAAAGTGGTAAGTGATTAATCATTTTTTTTTTAAATGTGACCAAAACAAATCGAATTGACTTAATAAAATTTTTAATACGCTGGGGGCCACATAAAAAATTTAAAAATCTCTAAGTGTGAAAATTAATTTTGATTTATTTCCTAGCCACATAAAATAAACTTTTTAGGCTTTTTTAGGGGTTTTTAAGTATTTATATATTTTTAAGATTTTAAAAAAAAAAAGTCTAAATGTAAATAAACCAATGAAAAATCAAATTGAAACAAATGAAAACAAAACCAAAATCTAACCTCCCCTTTTTTTTATGTTTATAGATTTGTTTTTTAAATCAAATAGAAAAAAAAATGAAAATCGAAATTAATAAAACGAAACCAAAAAATCGATAATTTTTTTTTTTATACAAACTCTATACTAACCTATACGTAACATAGAAATGAACTAACCCTAAATGAGATCAAAACGAATTAAAACAAACAAAACAAAGCATTTTCGTTTGGTTGTGCAGTGCAGGACGGTGGGAGAGAGAAGTTTGATGACGGTGACAAGGAATGGAGGTCGAGGGCAGCTTGAGATGCAGGCGAGAGGAGGGTGGACGGAGCAGGTATGGAAGTAAAGCCGAGTTTGGAACAACGGATTCGTTTTGCAGGTATGCAGAATGGAGATAGAGGAGCGAGGGAAATGGATGAAGCTCGTATAGCAACGTGCAAGAATGAGAGGGCTGCAAATGAGGAAATGTGTGCGGATCTGGACAATGATGGTAGATGGGGAATGAGGGAAAAAGATATAGCATGGATTCGAGATGCAAAATAAGAGGGATGTGAGGGTATGTGCAAGTCTAGAAAACTTGATGGACAACGAAGGTTTATGCAGGTGGGCAACACGCAGGTGAAGAGGAAGGACGAATTTCGAAGGTTAAATGGAGCTGAGGGGAGCTAGAATGATGCTGCGCGCAGGTGAAGGAGTGGAAATGGCAGCCTATGGGGGTTTCTTAAAAAAAAAAATTCGGAATTTGAACAGTGCACCCAAAAAAACTCAGGTAGCAAATAAATCCGCGAAATGGTAGCCCAGAAACCCTTAAAAAAAAATAAAAATTTCTAGAGATCTGAATTAAAATTCTAAATCTTTCTGCTTCAGATTTCTTTGAATGAAAACCCTTAAAAAATTTCTCCAGATTTAAAATATTTGAAACACTTTGACTGCAAAAATAATGCTCCTGCAAAAGCTGGTTTTGAGGCTAGATCTTACCCTTCAGGGTCTAGATCTGGCTTCAGAATCAAACTTCACCTTCAGATCTGCAACCTGTACCTGAAAACACAAACACCTAGAACCCGGATATACAAAATAAATGAAACCCCTGGAACCCTAGTTAGAAAATTAAAAAAGTTTACAGATCTATGCATAGGAACAATAGATCTACCAGATCGGGTGAGCGGGAGTCCAGCTCTGCTCCTAGATCTGATAATCTAGGGCTCTTAAAAGCCAGATTTATCAATTTAGCACAAAAAAATTTTGAAATTTTAAATTTAAAAACACGTGCTTCGCCCAAAACCCTTCATGCATCACCAATAAAATTTCTTATGATAAGCTCGGGATCCAATCAAGCTGGGCTCTTCAGAAAATACGAATCGGGAGTTGGCTGGTCCAATTGAAAACTTCCTCGAACGCCTGATGATCTTAAAAAATCAAGAATTTCCTGTACAACTTAATTCAACCATCAACATAGAGCGAGAAAACGATAATAAAATTCATATTTAATATAGATACCTGCTATTATATTCAAAACTTAGATTACCATTCAAACCCCAGCGTCTGAGCAAGATACCTGTACTCAAATCACTCTTCAGAAAGTTATCATCAATGGCTAAAAATAAATCTATGCATGAAAATGACACATCTTACATCATTTCCACGAAGAGTAACAGCAACAGAAATTAACCCCAAAGTCTTTCTTTATTGCTCATAAAAATATTACAAGAGAGCTTTTCACTTGGCACACGACTCAGCGATCAGATGGTCTCAACTGACAACTGACCTCCTATTTAAAGATAAATCTTCTAACGGCTAGTTCGAGTGATCCTTGTCAAAGCAATCTCGACAGTCAATGAGAATTAAAATTTCTTTTAATCTCATCTGTTGAAATATTAAATTCTCGAGGAAATTTGAATTTTTCAATTAAATGCATTTTAATTAACTCAAAAATAAAAATTTTGAGTTAATTTCCTAAACAATTTGACTTTGACTTAAACCCTAGGGACCAAAGGCTTAAAATTTAGCAAAATAATTAATTTACCTTAGTCCTGGGACCTTTTAAAATTTGAATTTTAAGGACTCACGAATTTTGGCTTTAGAAAATTTAAATTTACCTAGAACCTATAATTAATTAAATTTATGGCTTAGGATTTTAATTAAGTTTTCGTTAGAAAATTTAATTAATTAACTTATGAGGGGATAAATTATTTTTGCAACCCTCAAGACACTTTACATCATTATTTTCATATCTTTTACATCACAAGGGGGAAAACCCATCTGAAATAGACCCTTACAGACTACCCATTTCCACGACACAAATATAATCCAGGAGACTAAGCAATTTGTAATTAAATTACCTAACCAAATTGTTAGGATTATTCCTAAATCACTTTTACATAGACTCGATCTAGAATAGTAGGACTCCCCTAAGATCTCAGTGACAAAATTCATTATGGATTTGGGTAAGGCTGAAGGAAAACTCTGCCGACCATCCGAGAATGGATTGGTAAAACAAAATACCTCTCGAAATGTAGATCGTCACCGGAAAAATAGGTTTACGTAGACAATTACATACATGACACATATTTGCTGAGATTATTTACATCAGTGTTGAAAATATCGATATCGGAAAAATATCGGTGAGGGTCCAGAAAACATCTTATCGGCAATATCGGCAAAATATCGACAAATATCGACAAGCATAAAAATGCATAATATATTCATTTTTTTTTTTTAGATTTTTAAACATATAAAGCAATAACAACATGAAATAAATACATTGGCACATAAATATGAAGAAAGCACTGATATATATGATGTCAAATAGAAATGATACATCAAAGGCAATACCAAATCCTGTTGATCCCTGATAATTGTGTAATCAAGGACTCAAATGTGGAGAACCAATACAAAATAACATCGCATAATATAAAAGTATCTCATCAGCATGAGTTATATGTAGCAAAACAAATAAAACTAGCAGCTATCTATTTGAAATCACTGCCCTCTCCCCCTTTTATGGGAAAACATGATGGGTTGTTTGCTAGGCCTGCCCCTAGTAGTAGAAGGCCTTGGCCTTGCCTCTGCACCTAATGTCAAATAATGAGTGCTGGGTATGGAGTTGTGCTCTCCTATATATATATATTATATAGCAGATGTTGTTGATGTTGATGCTCCCACAGTGTCCTCCTCCTCCCCTTCCGAGTGCTGCTCCTCCTCCGAGTCCTCCTCCTCTTGCTGCCCCTGTTCTAATGGATCATCTAGCTCTAACCATGAAGGTGACTCCTCCAAGATGGGCTCCTCAGATTCCACCCTCCACTGAGACAATACATCAATATTATCTAAGGAAATGGCATTTAGATCCATTGGTGCTTCTATTTGCCTCACTCGAAGTCGGATGTTGTAATGCACATACACTAAATCATTAAGGCATGCGAACTCCAACTTGTAAGAGTGTAAAAAAAAACTAATGAGTCTTGACTCTTGACTCTTGACACTTGAAGGTCATAAATTAAAAATTACAATAAGTGTAATTGCTCAACTAAAGGCCGGAGCTCAAAGTTATATCCGTTGCGCTTTTTTGCATGTATTTTCTCAAATACACTCCAATTGCGCTCACACCCTGAAGAGCTACATGTTTGACTCAAGATTCTTATGGCCAATTTCTACAAATTTAGTGCCCTTGCACCATAGCTTCGCCACCAAATATCTACAACAGAATAAAGAAATAAAAATTTAAAAAACTTAAAACATAATTAAACTTTCAAATAAAAGTTACATAATTGAATTTAAAAAAAATAGAATTATAAGCAAGGAAATTCTAAATTGAAAATTCTAATTTCTAATGAGTGATGACTTGTCACTTACGTGACATGAAGAGGGTCTTTTCCCTAATAGCATTATCAAAGCCAAATAGGCCAACACAATCCTGATAAAACTATATCTCGCAATTGATTTTGCTATGAAGTTCAGGATTAGGTACCATCCTATGAATATAAGAATGGAGCCCTTCCATCACCTCGCCATCAAAATCAAAGCCACATTTGTATGAAAATGCGGGGTTGAGGAAGAGTGCTGCTGCATGAATGGGTCGATGAAGCATCCCTGTCCACCGACTATCAATCACATCTCATAACATCATATGCCTATCAAGGCCAACAGAACCCTTATCTACATAATAAGAACGAATGGCCTCCTTGGCCCTATCCATGACCTCATACAAATAAGCCATTGTAGGCTTCTTCCCATCTACCAACCTGAGAACCTTTACTATAGGTTCACTAACTGAGCATGCTTCTTCTACTCCATGCCAAAACATCTCAGAGTACACCATTTTTGCAATGGCTACTCAACCCTCAAATCCTCCTTGGTAGCAAGGACAATGCTCTCCCCTTCCTTCTCTAGCAATCAGAAATCAAAATAAATGAAAAAAAACAAAATCGACCTTTTCTAGCCATGTCGACAAAAATTTTTCTGAGCCCGACGATATTTTGTATCATAGCATGATATTTTCTTGAGATATCACCGATATTTCGGAAATATCGCGATATTTTTGGGGAGATAAAATATCGCGATATTTCCTGGGCGATATCTCGTCTCCCCGAAAATATCGCGATATTTGCGAATATCGGCGATATTGTCATCATTGATTTACATCATATACATGCAGAATGGGTTTACATTATAACATGACAATAAGGTTGATGATGAAAGCTGGACGACACAGATACATCGATCAGGCGCAATCCCTTTTGCGAAAAAACGGGGTTTACTGTTATGGGTCGTTGACACGTAGTGGTCAATAGGGGGTTTTGGGAGCAAGGAAGGTAGAGGGCTGAGGGTATTTTTTCAGTGTTTTGCAGCCAGCCAGCCAGTACACGCAACAATATGCATTTCTGCGCAGAGAGACTGCATAGTGGCTTTTAGCAGCAAATTCGTGGGGCTTGATTGAGCAGCCATCAGGGCCAAGGACCATCCGGGAAGCAATGGATCAACTAGTACAGGTGAAAGCAACTTTTGAGGGGTGTTTCCAACTGAATTTGCAGGCTATTTCCTACAAATCGAATTTGGCAGCGGTAGCCATAGAGCAACTCCCAAGAGGCTGAAAATCCAAAGTCAAAATCAGAGAAATTCCCTTCTGGGTTTTGTCCAAGGAGTCTAACGCTGAAAGGGAAGAATTCTTTGGGTAGTTTTTGGGCACATTCCAGCAAGCTGAAGTCATCAAATCAACAGTTTACTAAGACAATGCTGAGCACAGTGGAGCAACAACTAAACAACCATTTTTTAGCTATTCTACCACCTGGGTTTAGTCCAGCTTGTCCTTGAGATAAACCCAGGTGCACCACTCATTTATATATTGTACTCTTGCTTTCATATTTCATAATATATGACTCAACAGTTCCAATATTACATTGTTTCATGGGTGTTTGATAAATGTTTTTAATTTTCCACTGTTGCACTGTTGGTTTATTTGGATTATCACATAGATTCCTGTTTAGGAACATTACAGTTTACCTTTGTGGCATTGCTGACTTCCCCCTAGTGGGTGGTAACTCCCTGACTTGGTGGGTATCCTTATTCCCTTGGATGGTTTGTGGGTATCATGGAGTAGGCATTACTAGGATTCATGGTTTAAGGGAGCACTTGCGTCAATAAAGCCTTGTAAGGGTGATCACCATATGTACTTTTCCCTAACATTATCCCTTTTGATCCTGGTGCACCTCCTACCCTACATGTGCAATGTGTCTTATGTATTTTACATTCCCCTTTGGCCTTGGCTTTGCATCCTGATGGTCTCACAGTTCCCAATGCATTTGTGTCTAGCATCATGCTAGGTCTTTTGAAACAAAGAAGATGCCCATTTGATTTTCTATGCCAAGATGGGACCACTTGTCTTTTGTAGCAGTCATAATGACCTCTAGATCTCTAGTTACAATAGTGGAACCATTTTTGGGGCAAAGGGGCTTTCCATCTGGCATTACAAACAACAAGATTTGAAGGAAAGTGATGAAATGGACAAGGAGGATGCAGTAAGCAAGTGTCATCTATAAGCCAAATCAACCCACCATTCAAGCCAAGGTGACATCTTCAAGCATTTCTTCCACACATGGGCAAGACGTCATCATCATTGGGGCTATTTGTGAAATTTCCTCTAAGTGCAACAACTGAAATTTATTATTCTAACTGATTAATTATGCAGTTTATTTGTTATGACAAATAACGAATAAATCACATTTCAATTCTTCACAATAAAATTACGTTGCAAAAAAATAAATTGGAACTGAGAAAAATAGATGCACACAACAAAAATGACACTAATATTTTTGGACAATTAGTCCCTAGAAAAACCCTAAAGGGAAAATCGATGCAGTAGATGAGGATTTATTTTTATTATATGCAACAACAAAATCTAAGTACAATAATCAGGATGCACAAACTGACAATCCTCCAAAAATCTTGCCAAAGAAAAATTCTCCCTCTGCCAAAATAATTAGGCCTCCTTTTGGCCTGCTCGCACTGCTTGACTATTTGCTCACATTGCTGGCCTGGGCAAGTGATACGACCTCTAGAACTGCCTCCAACTGGGGTGTTTAGCCTCCCTCTGTCACTGGAACTAAGTCTTTCTACCTTTCAGGTGCTCTCTCGGTCTCCTGCAACTGAAACAATCTCCTTCCAACACCTGCCCTTGGGGTTCTGGTTCACTTTCTCAACCTGGACGACTTCCCTGCAGAATATTTCGACCTCCCCTCTATTGGCTCTCTAGAACTAGAATAATCCTCCAGAACTCTGTTGTTGATCTCCCTCAATCACTGATGCTTCCTTCTTGCTTGAACTCTTCTTTCCTGCTCGAACTCTGTAATTCGATATATTGATCTACTAAAGAACTCACTCTCCCTGTGTCTCTGATGTTTCTATCTCCATCCCCATCGACTTTCTCTAATAATCTCTCGTTGGATCACCAACGGTCATGATTAAATCGTCATCAATGACTAAGATCATCTCAAACTGAATCCGTGTGAGTTTCTAGAGCATTCTCACATTTCCTTAATTAATTTCTAATTTACTATTAATTAACCAGTTTTCCTAAGTTAGACTTAGGAAAAATTTACATGATGGTTAATTAATTTAATTAAGGCATTTCGCAAGCTTATCTCGCGAAACCTTTTATTGGTTTTGAAGATCTCGTGTTCTTAGCCTCTTTGACACAAATCGAGACTAGAACATTTGTCCGGTGCTACAAAAACTAACACTCCCTCTTAGCGATGAAGGTCTTTTGTCTTTTCTTTTAACATCTTCCCTCACGCTGCTGATGTCTGACATCCGTGACAACTTGTCACTTTCCACCAAGCTATTGTGCATACTCTAATTCATTTGCTAGCTATGTAGCTAAACCATCCTGCATCTGCGCTACTGCTAACACTGAATTGTGCCATCATGTACTACTGCCAACTCTGCTCTACGGTACAACTGAGAAATGATCTACTGTGTCCTTGTACTAGCTTTGCAACTATCTCCTGAGTCTCTGACTACAACTAGCATTTGCACTGTCTACTGAGTAACTGTTTGCGCCCTGACTGGTTCTGCATCCCTCTAGTATTTGACTGCAACTAGTCTTTGCAATTATCCCTCAAGATCTGACTACGCCTACTAACATTGATCCTCCTACTACTGAAAACTGTGGGCCCCTGTAGCAAGGGTATTGATCCTCATGAGGAATCTGCAATAGTTGGATCTGGTCATTGCTCTTCATGTTAATCCTACCCATCCTGCAACTTTTGAAGCTTGACGCTTCTCCTCCATCCAAAGACATAGCTTCTTCTAATGAAAACTCCTCTAACCTGGAGGTTAACTCATCTATATCTGCCAAAGTTGTTGTTTTATCCTCCCCTTTCTTGTCCTTCTTCTTCTTTGGACACGGGTATTGTAGTGACCAAATTCACCACAACTAAAGCACTTGATCTTTGACAACTCCTTCTTCTTCTTCTCTCCTCCCTTTGATCCTTGTCCGTAACTGGGACCTTTCCTTGCCTTCCCTTTACTGCTGAGGGCTATGTTCTCCTCCTCCTCAACCTTCGGTCCTTTGCTACTGCTTCTGGCAGTACCTTTGATAAGACTGAGTCTTATATCTTCTTGTGTGAAGTCATTCCATAAGCGTTCCCTATGAGGCATTCTGTCACATCTAGTGATTCCTTGAACGAACATGGCCCATGTGAAAATTCTATCGCTGCAACAACTGATTTATTTTACCTACTTATTTCCCGATAAGTTATTTATGAATATCCTTCAGTAAACATTAAAATAAATTCTGCTGCAGATATCACATCGTAATACAGAAACAAAAAACATGCACAAGAATTAACACATCGACACAAATATTTTGGACAATCAGTCCCCGGAAACACCCAATGTGGGAAAACCAGTGCAGTAAGGGAGGATTTTATTATTCAGCAATTCTTCAGTACAACTAGGTGCCAAACTAGCTTACCCTACAAAGAGAAAATTCTTCAGCGCTTCCCCCAGTCTCAGCGTCAGCCTGGTTGACCTCTGCATAGCTCCCAAACCCTCTGCGTCAGCCCCTGCCTCTATGTGTCAGCACTAGGCCTCTTTGCATCACCCATGCAGACCCTCCAGTGAATGTGCAATCTTGCAACCTCTGCGTCTGCCTGAGAGGCTCTGCGTCTACCTCTCCAACGTTTGCGTTGTTCCCCTTGTGTTGTTCTCGACTCTCTGTTCCGTACTTGCTGTCTCCTGCTGCTCTCCAGACCACTAGTTCAAATTTCTCAGCTAACCCTGCTCCAGAAATCGAACTGATTGGTCTCTCTCAGTGTGTTCTCCAACTGACCCTCAAGCCTTTTCTTATACTTTTTCTGTTGGTCCTTCAACAGCCGAGATTAAATCTCTAATCAACGGCTAAGATTATATTTGGCTTGATCCATGACTTTTGGAACCTTCTAACCTAGTTTTATATTAATATGCATTAATATTTTATTTTTCCAAAGTAAGACTTAGGAACTCCACTAAAAATATTAATTATTTTAATATCTCCCAAACTGGTTAGAATCTGCCCAAAACATTTATGGGTCTTGGAGATCTCATGTGCTTTAGCCCCTCCACCAATTTTTATGGCTAGAGCACATCTGATGCTACCCCAAATCAACACTCCCTCTTAGCGAGGACTGTGCTCTAGTAATACTCCACATTGAGCATTACTCTGATCATACGACATCGGTACCTGTGCTGATGCTAAGCCTCCCTGCCCAACATCCTCTGCATTGCTGCATCCTGTATCGCTGCCCATGGCTCTATCCCTACCATTGCTACATCTGTACTGCAACTCCTTCTGCATTCGTGTTGCTACTGGTCTTTCTTCCCAACACTGCATCTGCACTGCAAACTCCTTCTCATCATGTTGCATTGTGCTACTGTTGACTACTACTGCATTGCAACATCATACCCATTTTTGCTACTAAAATGGATTCATTATCATCTCCATCTTCTCCTTGAAATAATCAAACTTGGTTCTTCCAAGGGCCTTGGTAAGGATATTTGCCACCTGTTCTCCTGTAGGAGTGTAGCTCATCTGTACAGCTCCTCGTTGGACACAGTCTCTGACAAAGTGACACCAGATATCAATATGCTTTGACTGATCGTGAAACACTGGATTCTCAGAGAGCTTGATGCAACTCTAATTATCACACATGATCCTGGTCGCCTCCATCTTTCTTCTGAATAGGTTCACAAGCAGTTTTTTAAGCCATATGGCCTCGCACGAAGCTGTGCTTGCGGCCATATATTCTGCCTCAGCTGAGCTCAGAGCCACGAATTTTTGTTTCCTACTGCACCAGGAGGTCATTCCTGATCCAATGTTGAAACAGTACCCAAAGTTACTTTTCTGATCCACTGAACTTCCTACCCAATCAGCATCAGTAAACCCACTCAATCTGATATACTTACCCCTGGTGTACAAGAGTCCATAATCGACTGTTCCCTGTAAATACTTGAGAACATGCTTGGTTGCTGCCCAGTGCACCCTCTTTGGCTCCACCATGAATTGACTGAGAGCGTTGACAGTGTAGTAACTGTCTGCCCTGGTATTGACCAAATACATCAGGGACCCTGTGAGCTACCTGTATAAGGTGGGATCAACATCTTTGTTTTTTGATGCATGAATCTTCTTCCAGTTGGTTATCATTGGAGTAGCCATGGGTCTACAGTCCTCCATCATGAATCTCTTCAGGATTTCTGTAGCATATCTCCTTTTCCCAAGGAAGATCTCCCCCTTTTGCTGCCAAACTTCCAACCCCAAGAAATAATGTATTCATCCCAAATCCTTCATGTCAAACTCCGTGGCTAGATTCTTCTTGTAGTCCCCTATGAGCCTGGATGATCCTGTTAGGAAGAGATCATCCACATATAATACTAAGATTAGAGGCTTATTCTGTACAACCAGATAGTAGAGATTTGGATCTACGTCACTCTTGACAAATCCCATTTTCTGCAAGTAGCCATCAATTCGCCCATACCATGCTCTAGGTGCCTGTTTCAGCCCAGACAAGGCTTTCTTCGATTTGCATACATGATACTTCTTCTCATGTGTCTCAAAGCCCTCTGGTTGTTCAATATATACCTCTTCTTCTATCACACTGTTCAGAAATGTTGTTTTGACATTCATCTGATGAATCTTCCACCCCCTCTGTGCTGCAAGAGATATCACCGTTTTAATAGATGTATACCTGCCTACCGGGGCGAAGGTCTCTTCGTAGTCAATTCCCTCCTTCTGAGCATACCCCTTAGCCACAAACCTGGATTTGTATTTCTCAACACTGTCATTTGCAATGTATTTAATCTTGTAGATCCATCTCGAACCTACCACTGATTTGTCTTGAGGCCTTGGCACTACCTCCCAGACATTGTTCACCATTATGGAGTTGTACTCCTCTATCAATCCAGCCAAACCTAATGTTGCGTTGCCTCCTGAAAAATGGTAGGCTTGCCATCTTGAGCTACTAATGCCTGATATCGATCTAGCTGTTTTCGGTCCCTGTTATTATTCCTTGGCACACCGATGAAGTCCTCTGCATCTCGCAGAATCTGACGAAGTTCCTTGATTGTTCTTCCTCTGCCAACAGGTGGTTCTCTTAGCTCCTCCTCATCCTATGATTCTTCCTCACCCGAGGAATAATTTTTTTCTTCCGTTGGTTGAAGAGGTTTGACCAAAGGTTCCTCTTTTGATTGCTCCTCGGAAGGCATTTCTCGAGATTTTCTGAAAGCCCTGTCTTCCATGAACTTCACATCTTGTCGAACTACTACCTTCCTGCTCCTTGGAAGATAAATTTTGTATGCCTTAGCATTCTCGCTATATCCCCCTGGATATCCTTTCTCTGCAGTTTGATCCAGTTTCTTCCTCTTTTCCTCGGGTATGCGACAATATGCTAAGCTCCCAAATATCCTGAAATGACTGACTTCAGGCATCTTCCCTGTGAAGACTTTATCTAGAGTAATCTTGCCCAATGTCCGATGAGGAGTTCTATTTTGAACATAGACTACTGTGTTGCATGCTTCTACCCACAGGAATTTCGGCATATCCTGATCATACATCATGGCCCTAGCTGCTTCTACAATAGCCTTGTCCTTTCTTTCTGCTGCTCCATTCTACTCCAGATTATACAGAGCTGTCCGCTCTCTTCTGAGGCCCTCCTTAGCGTAAAAGTCAGTGAAGTCCTTATCGCTAAGTTGCACGAAACAGGGAAACGGGTATGAGTTTCCGAAATGGGAAGCGATACGAAACGCGACCTCCCCAAATTTTGGAAACGGGGAAACGCGAATATATATATATATATATTTTCAATATATATATATATGTGCAATCATAAAGCATAAATGATACATTATAATTTATTACACTTAAACATTAAGATTTAATT
>APFE030173400.1:72230-84956 GCA_000404065.3 Pinus taeda | reverse complement strand
ATACCCATTAATATTTTATTTTTCCTAAGTTTAGACTTAGGAACTCCATTAAAAATATTAATTATTTTAATATCTCTCAAACCAGTTAGAATCTATGCAAACCATTTTTGGGTCTTGGAGATCTCATGTGCTTTAGCCTCTCCACCAATTTTCATGGCTAGAGCACATCTGATGCTACTCCAAATCAACAACCCACTCTGGGATAAACCCATTTAGAGCTATTTGCACAAGTTCACTTTCCTCCTATTTCTCACCTACAGCTGTAGGCTCATCTCAGACATCTTGAATCTTGGTGAGATATGGAGTTATCCACTAACCCTTCATCATCTTTGTGGTCCTCAACTTCTTTTCTTGTTCTCTGATGGATCTTGGTATAACTTCACGATGACATCCCGCATTCTTTTTTTGTATTCTTCGCTGCAATGTGTGGAACAATATGAACTCAGACTCCATCCAAGATCATCCTCTTGGCTGTGGCCTGATCCTTCCTATACCCGTGGAACTAAATAGGGTATACCGGTACAACTATGATTGTTGTCACAAACTCTTTCAGGCCATGCTCATCCAACAGGAATAGCATCCTAGCCTTCTAGATGCCAATGTTCGAGGCTTCGTAAAGTCTATCCTAATCTCTGAGACGTGCTACGACCATCTCTGCGAAACTGAAAAACTGGGAAATAAACAGGAATCTCCTTCCTTTCCTGCTTGACCTCTTTTTGCTACTCACAGTCCCTTTTGGAATGCGTAGATCTGCTACTGTCTGCCTCTAGAAGTCCTTCTCCGACACTCACACTGCCTACTACAACTGGGCAACTCGCTCAACCTTCTGGAAGTCCTTCTCGAGAATCTGGCACACGATCATCTGCTCCTGATGCTCGCACTGGCTGACTGGCAAAAACTGCTACGACCTATTGCAACTGGAAATCACGGATTTGCTCTTGAAAGCTAGATCTGAAAACCCTTTGAGAAATTTTGGAAATTCCTTTGTGTGTGCTTTTCTCTTCCACCCAACGCTGATCTGCTATTGTGAAGTCTGTTGCAAGCTAGCTGTGTCTAGATCTGCTCACCGAAACTACTTTCCCATAATCACAATGGCTGCAAATCTCTGCTTCTGAGGTTGGTCACATTTTTCTATTGGCTGCAATTAAAAATGAAACCCATGCCTCTGCTTATTCACACTCCTGGCTAGCCTTTACGCAAATTATAAAAATTGTGCTGCAGAACTCCCTTTGAACCTACACAAATTCTTCTTTTCGCTTTTGAGCCTCCGATCTGATCTTTAATGCTCTGATACCATGCGAAATTTCCTTAATGTGCAACAACTAGAATTTTTCTTCTAACTGATTAATTATGTAATTTATTTGTTACGACAAATAATGAATAAATCACACTGCAATTTTTCACAATAAAATTACACTACAAAACTGAGAAAAATAGATGCACACACAATAAAAATGACACCAATATTTTTGGACAATTAGTTCCCGGAAAAACCCTGAAGGGAAAATCGGTGTAACAGATGAGTGTTTATTTTTATGCAACAACAAAATCTAAGTACAATAATCAAGATGCCCAAACTGGCAATCCTCCAACAAAAATCTCTCCGAAATAATTAGGAGAAAATTTCTCCCTCTTCCAAAATAATTTGGCCTCCTTCTGGCTTACTCGCATTGCCTCACTCGCTGCTCACATTGCCTCACTCGCTGCTCACATTTTTGGCCTAGGCAAGTCATACAACCTCTAGAACTGTCTCTAATTGGGCCATCTATTCTCCCTCTGTCATTGGAAATGAGTCGTTTTGCCTTCCCGGTGCTCTCCCAATCTCCTGCAACTGAAACAATCTCCTTTCGATACCTGCGTTGGGGTTTTTGGCTCACTCGCTCAACTTGGATGACTTCCTTGTAGAATATTTCGGTCTCCCCTTTGCTGGCTCTCCGAAACTGGAATAATCCTTCGAAACTTTGTTGCTGATCTCTTTTAATCACTGATGCTTCCTTCTGGCTCAAACTCTTCTTTCCTACTCGAACTCTGCAACTCGACAGTTCGATCTGCCAAGTAACTTGCTCTCCTTGTGCCTTTGATTTTTTTTATCTCCATCCCCATCAACCTCCTCTAATAATCTATTGTTAGATCACCAACGACCATAATTAAATCATCATCAACGACTAAGATCGTCTCAAACTCAATCTATGTGAGTTTCTAGATCATTCTCACATTTCCTTAATTAATTACTATTAATTAACCAATTTTCTAAATTTAGTAAGTATTTAAATGATGGTTAATTAATTTAATTAAGGTGTTTCGCAAGCTTATCTCACGAAACCTTTTTTGGGTTCTGAAGGTTCATGCTCTTAGCCTCTCTGACACAAATCAACACCAGAAAACCTGTTCAATGCTACAAAAACTAACACTATTGGATGGGGTAAAGAAGGAACATAAAGGCAATTTCAAGCATTCCAAAGTTAAATTCAAGCCTAATTTCAAGTATTTTGTTCTAGATCAGCTAACCGTTTGCAAGAAAGGGAGGTCGAGCCCTCATTTTGTGTGCTAAAAGGTCAAAGATGCTAGAGGTTGCAAGGTTGAAGCTATCTACAAGCCCCTAACAGTTGGACTGGAGGGAGATTATGTATTGGTACCCTATTAATTGGGAAATATATGGGAGATTATTTCTAGCTAAGGGTACAATGCAGTTGGAGTATTCGGGCATTGGGAATGAAATATTCCCTATTTGGCAGTGGGATCTAGGTGGATTATCCACTTGCATGGAAAGGCTTGAAGGGGAGCATGACTAGAAGGTAGGAGGTACCAAGATCGATAGTATCCTATTGATGCAACAGGAGTTTAGAGGAGTCTTCTTCAGATTCATTTGAGATCCAAGAATTGTTCCTCACATACAAGTTTTGGATTCCATCTCATTGATGTAGTAGAGATTCTTTAGATTCATTTGGGATCTTGGTATTGAGGTTGGAATTGCTTGGGGACGAGCAATTTCGGGAAGGGAGGATTGTATTGTCCCTTTTTCTGAGCATTAGGAAAGGAGATCATCTCTGTAGCCAAGGCTACAAATTAAAATTAATTGTGGGCTATGAGGGAAGTTATTGATTAAAAAGTGGCTAAGAAAAGAGAAATATTAAAAGGTCACTTTATTTAGTAAAGAAAAAGTGACCCATGGTATTCGAACGACTTGTGGTATTGATGATGATTTTTTTTTTTCCCTACTGGTTCGCGGGCCCTGGTCAGTGAGTCCGCTATGTCCAGGTTCGAGAAATCTGGGTGGACCCCACCCGAAGGGGGTCCACCCCTCGGTCACACCAGACCTAACCCCAAGAGCTTTCGGGTTTCGACCCTGTGACCTCCCATTGGCGAGGCCCCGACTTGACCGATTGTGCTAACCCTTGGGGCTAGTGGTATTGATGATGATATTCCAATAAGCCATCAAAATAAAAAGAAGAGCAAGAGCTCATAGTGGTATGTGTAGATGATTTGGTGAATTGTTTTTGTGGTTCTCTGAGCATTTGTATGAGGGTTTGTAACCTTAAGTGTGGATCATCTTCGGGGGTGAGACTATCCTCCGTAGGAATCTAAACATTCTCTAGTTTCAGTGGTGAAACATCCACCCTGTTGAAATATGTAACTAGGTTCGATTTTCATAATGACATATGTAATCATGATTTTATGTATTTAATGAAAAGAGAAAAATAAATTTATTATTGTCATTCTTGAGGCGTGGGTTTCATGCTCAAGGAAAATTTATTTATAGGTCAAGCACCCATTGAGTGCTTCTAGGGCTTGTCATTGAGTCTACAAGTCAATTGAGGCATTGTCATTTATGGAAGATTCTTTCGGGCATGTTACATCTTGTCAGGAAAATTTATATAAAGTCAAAAGTGTTAAATAGACCCTCCAAGACCTTGTCATCATCAAAAGTCGGCCTTCATGATGTCACTTGGAGAGCATCCATCTAGCTCTCAAGAAGTTCGATCTAAGAAGAGAAGAGGAAGAAAAAGTAAGTCGAATACCTAATAAAGAAGGAGAAGGAGAAGGTGAAGTTTTTGGGCTAATATCCTTCACACATGCGAGGAAACTAGGGCATCAATTGCCCATTAAGACCGAAATTGCAGCGACGTTAGGAGACCGAAATCAAGTGTGAAAGGACTAAGCTTGCAAGCTTAGTAATCAAGAAGGAGGAAGCCATCCAAGTGAAGAAGGAAAGGAGGCAAGTTATCTCACACGTGCCATCTAGGGTTTCTACAAAATAAGCTGTAGGAGGTTGAAATTGCAGAATAAGTTGCTGGGGGTCGAAATTGCAAAAGAAGTTGCTGGGGGTCGAAGTTGCAGAAATAATTGGGGTCAAATTTGCTAGAAGAAAAGCTCATCAAGGAGGAAGTATTGACTTGGTCTTGGCGGGGACTTTGACAAGGGTCTTAGGTATTGGAATTCATCATTTGAAGTTCTATAAGAAGAGGAGTTCTTGTGGGTTTTCCCCTCAAGGGGAGAGGTTTTGGCCCTAGATGATAGCCTATATCTTGTGTCTTCTTGTCTCATTGTTCTTTACTGTTTGGTAGTTTTTAGATGATAATAACACTAACTATAATCAAGTGAAAAATAAGATAATCAAGTTAACTAAAAATACATCACAAACAATTATCAAAGTAAGAGAAATCACCTAATTTAGCTGACCCTAGATTTCTCAACACACCCTAGCTAGTTTGATGGGGGGAATCATTTCAAATTCTCCATTGGCACTTAATGGAGGAAGGAGGATCCAATTGCAACAGTCTCCAGGAGTCTAATATTTTGTAGCTAATCATCATCCAGGTTTCCAATGAATCGATTTTGGCATTTAGAACAGTAGCTCGAATAGGTGTTTTAGTCTCAGATGGTGTCAATGAGGCTAAGGAACACATTGGGTTAATTTTCTCCAATACCTAGAAAACGTTTCTAAGGAAAATTACATTAATTAGATTTAATTAGCCAGTTTATTAGTTTTCCTAAGTCTAGCTTGTTGATTTTGGGTAGCATCGGATGTGCTCTAGCTCCGAACTTTTGTGGAGGGTCTAGAACACATGAGATCTCCAAGACCCAAAAATCATTTGGAGAAATTCCACCCGGATAAGGAGTTATTAAAATAATTAATATTTTTAATGGGTTTCTAAGTCTAAACATAGGAAAATAAAAATATTAATGGGTATTAATAAAAATATGGGTGAGAAGCTTCTAAGAGACGAGGATCAAGTTTGTTTTAATCTTAGTCATTGATTAGAGACTTAATCTCGACCGTTGATTCATCAATAGGAAAGTATAAGAGAAGACTTGAAAGTCATTTGGAGACACACCGAGAAATCGATTCTCAAGGAGAAGAAATTCGATTTCAGAGGGAGAGTAGCAGGGTGAAGGAAGGGGAGGGTATCAGCATCAGTCAGGGATTGAGGAAGAGGTGACATAGAGCATCTGAGAGAATGTCGAGGGAAGGTCAGTGAGACAACGCAACTGGAGACGCAGTCCTCACGCAGGTTGACGCAGGAGTGATGCAAAAGTGACGCAGAGGAGGATAGAGGGTCTCCAGGGTGTCAAAAATTCTCCGGGAGAGAAGGAAAATTGTCTCAGGTGTTTTCTCTCAAAAGTGTCTCAATATTATGTAGAGTCGTTCATTGTAAAGAGATTGTTGCTGAAGATTAATATATAAACCATCATCTGCCGCACCGATTTTCCCGCATTGGGTTTTTCCGGTGACAATTGTCCAAAAATAACTGTGCTGATGTGATTACTTCTTGTGCTTGTATATCACTGTTATTTCCTCTATGCTATTATGTGATAACTGCAGTAGAATTTATTTTAGTGTTTACTGAAGGGTTTTTTAAATAACTTATTGTGGAAAATAAGTAGGAGAAATAAATCAGTTACTGCAGTAGAATTTTGTGATAGAAATTTTCACATAGTATCGGAACAGAGATCGGGCAATAGGATTAAATAGTCTGCTATGAGTCAGGAGCATTATGTTGGAGCATCAAATCAAAGGGAGTCACGTAGATCTCTAGAGAAAGAAGAGAGCACAAAGAACATGGATCATAATTATTCTATGTTAGCTTCCAGACTGGAAGAAGAAGTCGCTTTCCTAGCAAGTTTTGCCTCCTCCGAGGTTTGGTATATAGATAGTGGAGCTTCTTGGCATATGATAGGAACACGAGAATGTTTTTCGAATTATTAGGAAGAAAGGATGAACGTCCAGATCACTATGGGAAATAAGTGAAAATGTATCCCCGTAGGAAGAGGTACTGTAGTCTTTCAACAGAAGCAGGGGATCGACTTCGAGCAACCAATGTACTGCTTGTGCTAGGATTGGGGATGAACTTACTCTCTGTATCTCAGCTTTAAAACAAAGGCTATGGCGTTTTCTTCATTAAGGAGAAAGTATATGTCAAACACCCAAGTTGGAAAAAGAAGGCCCATATAGGAGTCAGAAGTAATAGGCTGTATAAATTATAATTAGAATCTCCAATGGCACTGATAGGTAGCAGTGGCCAAAATGATTTGAATGAACTATGGCACAGGAGGATCGGACATTTACACCATGGGGCTCTAAGAATTCTCAGAAGAACCGTATCAGGAGTTCCGGAGTTGAGTACCAAACGAGATGATGTATTCAGAGGGTGCACACTAGGCAAGTATGCCAAAGCAACATTTTCCAAAAGTAACAATAGGGCTAAGAGTGTTCTAGGATTGGTACACTCAGATATTTGTGTTGTCACACAGATTGTCACAACAATGCTCAGACTGGGGGCTGTCACTCTGATCCCTGATCTCTTCGTTTAAGTCGTCTCCCGAGGCTAAGGGGGGTAGACCCTTTGGGATAAAAGATGACCAATTGTGGACCAGTTGGGTTGGGAGACACAGCAAGGCAATACCAGTACTCAATTGATTTTAGGAGTTAATGTACCGTACCGGTGCCTTATGGAGTTAATGATTAAATAATTGTTTATCAAATGCTGTAGAAATATGAGCTTTGTAATTCCACTATTAACAGTCATTTATCAAATAACCCAAGCAATGCAAGATATCCAGTAAATTCACAATGCTTTAACGATGATTCAGCAATTAAACTTCAAGAAAAATGCTTTAAATGATCATAAATTTAAATGCTGAGCAGTTACCACTTTCACATAGCTAACTTCAAAATAAACATTAAGTGTGTTTAATTATAGAGAAATGGAACATAAAAACACCAAAAAATGAAATTTTCATTTTTTGTTAAGCTTTTTTCAAAATATATATCTATATATAATATTTATTTTTAAAATAAACAAAATTAGACTAAAACTAAATCAAATGAAACTAAATTATAACACTAAACTAAATAAATGAAAAGAAAATAAACCAAAACTAAAACTTAACTTAAAAATCAAGTATGAAAACTAATTAAAAATCTAAAATTTATTCTAAAATGCTTTTTCAATTTTTAAATTATTAAAATTTTTTAGATTAATAAAAAATAAATAAATCTAAATCTAAATCTAAAAAAAAGAAATGAAAAGGAAAATCAAATCTAACCTTTTTTATTGAAAAGAAATCAAACTAAAACTAAATGAAATCTAACCAAAATAAAATAAAAATCAAACCTAAAATCTAAAATTTCCGAAATCTAAACTAACCTTTCTAAACTAAAGTTTAATTCTAAAACTAAGACTTAAACTAAATAAAATCAATAGTAAAAAACTAACACCTGATCATATACATATATAAAAAAGTGAAAATCTATAAAATCTGAAATCTAAATCAATAAATTTCAAATCTAAAATGAAAATCAAAATAAAAGAAATCTAAATTGTACAATAAAAGAGAAAAAAAAAAAATTAAGCCTAAAACCTAGTCGTATGACAATGAAGAAAAATCAATTTTTTTTTTTTTTTTTTTTTTTTTTTTTTTTTTTTTTTGTGTATATTCAAAAAACATGCTTCAGAGAAAAAAAGAGAAATAGGCTATTCAAAATCTGAAGGAAAAAATAAAAATTTTAACTCTAAATCTAAAGCTGAACTATATTTAAATCAATACGTTACAAAATCTAACTGTAGCATACGTAAAAAATTCTGAATGTTTGCTTGGTCGATTGTTTATTGCAGGTTAACGGAGAGGTACAGAGAATAGCGTGCAGGTAGGAGAGGGTTTGAGGCACCTGGATACACGCAGATGGCTGCGGGTGTGTAATTGGACAGTGAAGGGGAATGCAATATGATGAATGGAGAGCTGCTGTGGGTATGGAATGATTGACATGCAAACAGGAAGGAGAAAACGGCCAGCAAGGAGGGATAGGTGCTTTGGCTGCGTAGTAAATTCGAGCAGATGCTGATTTGGAAAGAATCACAGAAGGGTGTGAGGGTTCAACAATGCGTGGAGCTGCCTGGAGATGAGGGAAACTGCGTGAGGAAAGCAGGTTGAAAAAAGCAACATATGAGGCTGGTGGTTTTTTCTGGCAGGTACGTGGGAATAGGAGAGACGTGGCTGAAGTATGCAGGTTTGATGGACGAGCAACAAGCGAAAATGAAGGTGAGGAAGGAGCAACGATGGAAGCTGCGGATGAGTGCTTCAATGGCAGCGTTGGGCGGTTTGCTTTGGATTGGCTGCGGGTGGCACGCGGAGCAGGTTCAAAGGAGGGATGCCGCAGGGTTTGCAGACTTTTAGGGGAAGCGTGCAGGGGAAAGAAAACTGCGGGGCACCACGTTGCCCAGTTTGAATCGCAGGTTGGAGGGCGTTTGATAGGAATCCCACAGTTTGCTACAGAGGGTAGTAGATGGAGTTGCCGTGATGGTTTGGACACATTTTTTGCAGGTGAAAACGAACTGAGCGTGGAAATAACGCAAGAATGGCAGCGCGAGGAGCTCAGGACGAAGGTGGAGAGGGGCGTGGGTATGGCCCAGGTTTGGACAGGCAGCTCAATTGCGGAGCTGAAGGAGTATGACGCAGCAAAAAGAGAGAGATCAATACGTAGATGAGCAGTGTTGGGGTTTTATGACCAAAGGGCCATGTTTTTAAAAAAAAAATGACTGCGTGAGGAAGCTGAGGGGAGCTTGCTGCGTAGAGGGACTGGCAGCAATGCAAAGAATGGCCAGCGTTGAACGCTGTGTTGAGGAGGAGTTGAGCAAAAATAGCAATGCTAAAACTTGGCACAATCCAGGAGCCTCCCCAAAAAAAAATTTCGAAAATTTCCCTGTGGAAATGAAACCCCAACAAGCAGATAGCTGACCTTCTTCAGAAAACATGATCAAAATTTTAAATCCTTCCTACTCCAAATTGCATGGAAACCCTAAAATTTTTTCAAAGCATGTACCTGCAATGGCAAAAAAAGAACAGAACACCCAAAAATAATATGTGCAGGAAACAAAATTGAAAACCCTAGGACTTAGGACTTATGAGGGGATTAAAACATTTTCTAACCCTCAAGACACTTTACATCATGACTTTTACAATTTTACATCTCAAGGGGGATAACCCATTTGACATAGACCCTCATAGACCACCCAGCTCTGCGACCAAATATAATCTA
Organism: Pinus taeda; assembly: GCA_000404065.3. NCBI lineage: Eukaryota > Viridiplantae > Streptophyta > Pinopsida > Pinales > Pinaceae > Pinus > Pinus taeda. The sequence continues at coordinate 75,418 of APFE030173400.1, read as the reverse complement.
GTAGATCAACGCACTAGGATTCCCCTAAGATTCTAATGACAAAATTCATTCCGGCTTTGGGGTTAGGCTGAAGGAAAACTCTGTCGATCATGGATCGATGAGACAAAAAACCTTCCGGAACGTAGATTAGCACTAGAAAATTAGGTTTGCCTAGGCAATTTACATACATGACTCTGATTTGCTAAGATTATTTACAATTTATACATGTAGTCTGGGTTTACAACATAACATGATCAGGTCGACGATGACTGTCGAATGGTAGGAACACGTCGATCAAGCGCTATCCCTTTCGCGAAAAGGGGGTGTATTGCTATGGGTAGTTGACACGTAGTGGTCAACATCAGGCTCCACTTGGGGACACGTTGCTGCACTGTAGGAATGTGAGAATCTAGACTCTGCACCCACGCAACACACAACTAAAAATAAGTAGCGTCCATCCAAAAATCATCATATAACATTAAGCACAGGAAAGATATAAGCTCTTCTTTTATTAACTATTTAGTAACATGAAAAGTAAATCTAATCCTAAAACAGAAATAAAATGCTGGAATGACAAGGAGTAAGGTTAGAAATACAATACAAAGGATGCCCCATGGCATTAGATATGTTCAATATAGTGTATACTGAACATTTGCCTGCTTTTAGGCAAATCTGTTTGCTGCTTGTCGGATGTGCCATGTCCAATTCTGCATATGGTGGGACTTTTTCCTATCCGAAAATCAAGCTGCTCGCTGCTGTCTGATGCATCAAATCTCCTTCTCATTTTCTTCCTCTTGCGCTTTTTCCTCCTGGCAGGCTGTATTACTAATGATGTGGAACTTTCTGCTTCAAAGCTCTTAGATGAAGTATGTAAGATATGCGTGACATGTCTTTCTTCATTCTGCATCTGCGTTGCCAAGGATGATGGATCAATCTCATAGGTGCCATGAGTTATAACTTGATCTTCTATCACTGGTGGATTAACCATGTGAGCATCAACCTTATTATTAATTTCCATTTTATCCAGTTCATCTTCAATTATCCACTTTTCTATGGAACAAAGGACCTCATAATATGATGGGGCTTGCTGTAACAAATAAGGAGGCCCCTGATTTATTGACATTCCATGGTTTCTTTCATCGTTTGATCATTGTTGAAATTTCTAAACCTGTATTTTAATGGCATCTATTTGATTAGAGTGTTCAATCTTCATAGCACTAATTTCCCTGGCATGGTCTTCTTCGATATCTTTTATTACTTTATCGTTCTTTTCCTTTATGGTCATCAAGAAATACTGCATAGAGTTTATCTCTTTCTTATGATTTGCTTGCATGGTCGTCATATTTTCCTCTAAGCCTGATAACTTGCTTTGCATAAAACTAATTTCTGTGTCATGATTAGTTTTCATGGCCTCAATTTCCTTAGCATGTTGATTTTGCATGTCGGTTATGTAATCAGAGTGTTTAATTTTCATGATCTCCATCTCCTCATTAAGTTTTTCCAGGTGGGTGCATAAAGTTCTCACGTCATTGGCGTAATTAGTTTGATTGATCTCCATATTTTTTACCAGCCGCATTAGTTCTTGTATAATTTGCTTCTGATCTTTCTTTTCATTGTCAACACTGTTTTTACAATTTGTCCCTGCTTTTCCACTATCATGGATTTGATCTGCAATGGTACAGGTGGATGGCACATTCTGATATGAAGAATTGTGTTGAAATCTTTCATCGACAGCTGGACCTTTTACAAGATTACTTTCATTCTGTTGCACAATTTTAGGGGCACAAGGCGAGCTATCTGGATCACCACATCTATCTTTAAAAGCATCGACAATGTCTTGTAAAGAAGTGAAAGAATCTTCAAGACAATTATTAAACCAGTTCAAAGCATCACCCTTTAAAGAACGGACAAATAGACGCATTTTGACATCTTCATGATTATATTGAGAAAGTTTACAATATATGATCATTACACAAGTAAACTTGTTTAAATGCTTTCTAACAGCGACTGAATCACCACCTGAGAACAAAAATAATTCAGAAATGGCCTCTTCCGGAAAATCATGGAGATTATCAGTAAAATGACATGGTTTAAACGAATAATCCATGATGAATAACGAGCGACCAAATGGATGATAGAACGAGATCTCTGCTCAAGAAAATCAATAGATGAAAGAAGTGGAGTCGCCACTTGAACAATGAATTTAATTCTAGGATCCAAAAAGCAACAAACAAGCTAATATGAGAGAGGCTTCTTGTCTGGGAAAAATAAATGAAAAGAAATGGAGTCGCCACCCAGACAAGAAATGAACCGAAGAGTAGGTACCAATATGACGAAAGATAAGATCCAAATGATGCCAAAAAATATTGAATCTGCCAGCTCAAATGAGAGATGAGAAAAATGAAAGAATTATGAGAAATGAGAAGATGAATGTCGTTGAAACACTGAGAATAAAATGTCCTCGGCAACGACACCAAAAAATGTTGTCACACAGATTATCACGACAACGCTCAGATCTGGGGCTATCACTCTGATCCCCAATCTCTTAGTTTAAGCCGTCTCCGGAGGCTAAGGGGGGTAGACCCTATGGGATAGAAGATAACCAATTGTGGACCAGTTGGGTTGGGAGACACAGAAAGGCAATACCAGTACTCGATTGATTTTAGGAGTTAATGTACTGTACCAGTGCCTTATGGAGTTAATGATTAAATAATTGTTTATAAATGCTGTAGAAATATGAGCTTTGTAATTCCACTATTAACAGTCATTTATCAAATAACCCAAACAATGCAAGATATCCAGTAAATTCACAATGCTTTAACAATGATCCAACAATTAAACTTCAAGAAAAATGCTTTAAATGATCATAAAATTTACATGCTGACCAGTTACCACTTTCACATAGCTAACTTCAAAATAAACATTAAGTGCGTTTAACTATAGAGAAATAGAACATAAAGACACCAAAAATGAAATTTCCAATTTTTTGTTAAGCTTTTTCAATATATATATATATATATATTATATTATTATTTATTTTTAAAATAAAACCAAAACTAGACTAAAAATTAAAGTCAATGAAACTTAAAATTATTAACACTAAACTAAATTAAATGAAAAGAAAATAAACCTAAACCTAAAACTTAACTTAAAAAATCAAATATTAAACTAATTTAAATCTAAAATTTAATTCTAAAAATGCCTTTTTT
>APFE030173400.1:59925-72054 GCA_000404065.3 Pinus taeda | reverse complement strand
ATCTAAATCTAAATAAAACGGAAAAGAAAAGGAAAATCAAATCTAACCTTTTTTTATTATATTTTTTATTGAAAAGAAATCAAACTAAAACTAAATGAAATCTAACCAAAATAAAATAAAAATCAAACCTAAAATCTAAAATTTCTGAAATCTAAACTAACCTTTCTAAACTAAAGTTTAATTCTAAAACTAAGACTTAAATTAAATAAAATCAAAAGTAAAAAACTAACACCTGATCATATATAAAAAAGTGAAAATCTATAAAATCTGAAATCTAAATAAATAAATTTAAAATCTAAAATGAAAATCAAAATAAAAGAAATCTAAACTATACAATAATACAAAAAAATAAAATCTAAGCCTAAAACCTAGTCGTATGACAATGAAGAAAATCGGATTTTTTTTTGTGTGTATATTTAGAAAACACGCTTCATAAAAAAAGAGAAATAGGCTATTCAAAATCTGACGAAAAACCTAAAAATTTTAACTCTAAATCTAAAGCTGAACTATATATAAATCAATACGTTACAAAATCTAACCGTAGCATACGTAAAAGATTTCGAACGTTTGCCTGGTCGATTGTTTATTGCAGGTTAACCGAGAGGTACAAAGAATAGCGCGCAGGCAGGAGAGGGTTTGAGGCAGCTGGATACACGCAGATGGCTGCGGGTGTGTAATTGGACAGTGAAGGGGAATGCAATATGATGAATGGAGAGCTGTTGCGGGTATGGAATGATTGACGTGCAGACAGGAAGGAGAAAACGACCAGTGAAGAGGGACAGGTGCTTTGGTTGCGTAGTAAATTCGGGCAGATGCTGATCTGGAAAGAATTGCAGAAGGGTGTGAGGGTTCAGCAATGCGTGGAGCTGCCTGGAGATGAGGGAAACTGCGTGAGAAAAGCAGGTTGAAAAAAGCAACGTATGATGTTGGTGGTTTTTTCTTGCAGGTATGCGGGAATAAAAGAGACATGGCTGAAGTATGCAGGTTTGATGGACGAGCAACAAGGGAAAACGAAGGTGAGGAAGAAGGAGCAACGATGGACGCTGTGGATGAGTGCTTCGATGGCAGCGTTGGGAGGTTTGCTGTGGATTGGCTGTGGGTGGCACGCGGAGCAGGTTCAAAGGAGGGACGCCGCCGGGTTTGCAGACTTTTAGGGGCGGCGTGTAGGGGAAAGAAAACTGTGGGGCACCACACTGCCAGTTTGAATCGCAGGATGGAGGGCGTTCGACGAGAATTCCACGGTTTGCTATAGAGGGTAGCAGATGGAGTTGCGGTGATGGTTTGGACACGTTTTTTGTAGGGGAAAACGAGCTAAGCATGGAAATAACGCAAGAATGGCAGCGTGAGGAGCTCAGGACGGAGGCAGAGAGGGGCGTGGGTATGGCCCAGGTTTGGACAGGGAGCTCGATGGTGGAGCTGAAGGAGTATGATGCAACAAAAAGAGAGATCAATATGCAGATGAGCAGCATTGGAGCTGTATGAGCAAAGGGCCACGTTTTAAAAAAAAATGATTGCGTGAGGAAGCTGAGCGGAGCTTGCTGCGTAGAGAGACTGGCAGCAACGCAAAGAATGGCCAGCGTTGAAGGCTGTGTTGAGGAGGAGCTGAGAAAAAATAGCAATGCTGAAACTTGGCACAATCTAGGGGCCTCCCAAATAAAAAATGACGAAAATTTCCCTGCAAGCAAATAGCTTACCTTCTTCAGAAAACCTGATTAAAATTTTAAATCTTTCCTGCTCCAAATTGCCTGATGGAAACCCTGAAAAATTTTCAAAACCTGTACCTGCAATGGCAAAAAAAAAACATAACACCCAAAAATAATATGTGCAGGAAACAAAACTGAAAACCCTAAATCAGCTAAATAATTACAGTATTTACAGATTTTCGACTCTTCAGCAGCCAGATTTGTCAATAATCATAGTAATATTATCAAAATTTAATTTTAATGTGAGATACTTCAGAAAACCCTTTATGCATTTATAAAAAAGAATTTCGAATGATAAGCTCGGGATCAAGAACTAGCTGGGCTCTTTCAGAAAACACAATCTGGGAGTTCGCTGGTTCAGCCAAGAACTTCCCCTAACGCCTGGTAAACTCAAAACTAATATTTCCTGCACAACTTAAAATCAACCATTAACATAGAGGGAAAAAACAATAGTGAAATCCAGATCAAATGGAGATACCTGCCATTATATTTCAGAATCTAAACTATCATTCAAACGCCAGAGATCAGAGAAGATACCTGTGTCTGAATCAGTCTTCATCAAGCTATTAATAATGACTGAAAATAAAATTATGCAGAAAAATAAAAGATCTTACAACATTTCCAGAAGAGTAACACCGACAAGATTTTCAACCCCAAAGTCTTTTTTTATTGCACAAAAAATAACTACAAGAGAGCTTTCTTTAGCACCAGACTCTCAAATCAAAATCTGATCTCAAATGACCCTGACACCCTATTTAAAGGAAAAATTCCCAACGGCTAGTTCGAGTGATCCATGTCAAAATGATCTCGATCGTCAATGAGGATCAAGATTTCTTTTAATCTCATTTGTCGAAATTTTAATAATTAAATTAAATTTTGATTTTTTTTTTCTAAAAATTTTCGATTATTTTATTATTATTATTATTAGTTATTTATTTATTTTATATTTTTTTTAAATTTTTTTTATTTTATTTTTATTTTTAATTATTTTTGAATTTTTTTTTATTTTTATTTTTTATTTTTGGATCCTCGAACTTAGCCTTTGGAAAAAATTACCTAGGACCTAGGACTTAGGACTTATGAGGGGATTAAAACATTTTCTAAACCTCAAGACACTTTACATCATGACTTTTACAATTTTACATCTCAAGGGGGAAAACCCATTTGACATAGACCTTCATAGACCACCCAGCTCTGCGACCAAATATAAGCTAGTAGATCAACGCACTAGGATTCCCCTAAGATTATAATGACAAAATTCATTCCGGCTTTGGGGTTTGGTTGAAGGAAAAATCTGCCGATCATGGATCGGTGAGACAAAAAACCTTCCGAAACGTAGATTATCACTAGAAAATTAGGTTTGCCTAGGCAATTTACATACAAGACTCCGATCTATTAAGATTATTTACAATTTATACATGTAGAATGGGTTTACAACATAACATGATTAGGTCGACGATGACTGTTGAATGGTACAAACATGTCGATCAAGCGTTGTCCCTTTTGTAAAAAAGGGGGTGTACTGCTATGGGTAGTTGACACGTAGTGGTCAACAATCTGCGGACCCATGTCCACAAAATCTCTTAGTGGTGCTGAATACTTCGTCACCTTCATTGATGACCATTCGAGAAAGACTTGGATCTACTTTCTAAAAACCAATGATGAGGTTTTTGGTCGATTCAAAGAGTTCAAGGCTCTAATTGAGAATCTGACAGGAAAGAGGATAAAGATATTGCATTTAGACAATGGTGGAGAATACATCGACAAGGAATTCATTGATTTTTGCGCAAGGGAAGGAATTAGAAGAGAGTGGACAACTCCCTATAATCCAGAGTAGAATGGATTAGCAGAATGGAAGAACGAATCTATTGTTGAAGCAGCCAGGGAAATGTTGTATGATCAGGATATTCCTAAGTTTCTATGGGTAGACGCATGCAACACGACCGTTTATGTCCAAAATAGCACTCCTCACAGGGCATTAGGTAAGATTCCTCCGGAGAGTGTCTTCACCAGAAACAAGCCCAAAGTGAGTAATTTTAGGATATTTGGGAGTTTGGCATATTTCCATATACCCAAAGAAAACAGGAAGAAATTGGATCAGACTGCGGAGAAAGGATATCTTGTGGGATATAGAGAGAATACTAAGATATATAGAGTCTATCTTTTGGGAAATAGGAAGATCGTAATTCGACGGGATGTAAAGCTCATGGAGGACAGAGCTTTCAGGAAATCCCGAGAAATGCCTTCCGAAGTGTAGTCAAAGGATGATCCATTAGTCCAGCCACTTCGACCAACAGGATTAACATTTCTCCTAAAGGCAAACTCCAAAGGTATCACAATAGGTGGAGCCTCAAGAAGGGGAGGAGCAGATAGACATACCCACTACCAGTGGTAGAACGAGTCAGGAACTTTGACAGATACTATGAGATGTAGAGGATTTCGTCGGTGCACCCAAGAACGAGAAAAGGGAGTGTAGGTAGCCAGATAGATACCAAGCCTTGGTGGCTCAGGTTGGAGAACCCTATAGTTTTCAGGAGGCAGTTCAACATCAAGTATGGGTAGATGCTATGGTGGAGGAATACAGTTCCATAATGGTCAATGATGTTTGGGAAGTGGTACCTAGGCCTCAGGATAGGTCAGTTGTAGGTTCGAGATGGCTCTACAAATTCAAATATGCTGCAAATGGCAGTGTGGAAAAATACAAAGCCAGGTTTGTGGCTAAGGGGTATGCTCAGAAGGAAGTGATAAACTACGAAGAAACCTTCGCCCCAGTAACCAGATATACTTCTATTAGATCCGTGATATCCCTTGCAGCATAGATGGGGTGGGTGATTCACCAAATGGATGTCAAGACGACGTTCTTGAATGGGGTGATCAAAGAAGAAGTATACATTGAACAACTAGAAGGTTTTGAGACACATGAAAAGAAATCTCATGTATGCAGGTTGAAAAAAGCCTTGTATGGGCTTAAATTTTAAATAGACACCTAGAGCATGGTACAGTCGAATTAATGGCTACTTGCAAAAGATGGGATTCGTCAAGAGTGACATAGATTCTAACCTCTACTATCTCGTTGTAGAGAATGAGCCTCTAATCCTGGTGTTATATGTGGATGAACTTTTTCTGAAAAGCTCATCCAAGCTCATCGAAGATTGAAAGGAGAACCTAGCCACATAATTCGACATGAAGGATTTGGGACAGATGCATTATTTCCTGCCGTTGGAAGTTTGGCAGTAGAAGGGTGGAATTTTCCTTGGACAAGGGAGATATGCTACTGAGATTTTGAAAAGGTTCAGAATGTAGGACTGTAGACTTATGGCTACTCTAATGATCATCAATTGGAAGAAGATTGATGCATCCGAAGAATAAAGAAGTTGATCCCACCTAGAATAGGCAGCTCATAGGGTCCTTGATGCATCTGGTCAATACCAAGCCAAACATTTGTTATGCTATCAAGACCCTTAGTCAGTTCATGGTGGAACCAAAGAGGGCGCATTGGGTAGCAGCGAAGCATGTTCTCAGATATATACGAGGAACAATCGAGCCTGGACTAATGTACACCCAAGGCAATGACATCAGGCTGAGTGGGTTCACTGACGCAGATTGGGCTGGAAGTTCAATAGATTGGAAAAGTACCACTGGGTATTGTTTCAACATTGGATTGGGAATGACCTCTTGGTGTAGTAGGAAACAAAAATTCGTGGCTCTGAGCTTAGCTGAAGCTGAATATATGGAAGCTAGCATAGCTTCGTGTGAAGCCATGGCTTAGGAAATTGCTTGTGAATCTATTCAGGAGAAAGATGGAAGCGGCCAGTATTTTGTGTGATAATCAGAGTTGCATAAAGCTCTCTGAGAATACAGTTTTTCATGATCAGTCGAAGCACATTGATATCGGGTGTCACTTTATTAGAGATTGTGTCCAATGAGGGGTAGTATAGTTGAGGTACACCCCAATAGGAGAAAAGGTGGCAAGGATTCTCACCAAGGCTTTAGGAAGAACAAAGTTTGTTTATTTTAGGGAGAAGATGGGGATGGTGAAGAATCCGTTTCAGTAGCAGAAGTGGACAGTATAAGGAGTTGCAATGTAGCAGTTAGTAGTGGTAGTGCTATGGGCAGCATGATGCAGCGTATTCAGAGAGTTGTAGTACAGATGTAGCAGTGTCATGGGTAGCAATACAGGTTGCAGCAGCGCAGTAGATGAGGGGCAACAGGCCAAGCATCAACAACGTAGAGGATTGATGCCATGGATAAGTGTGATGCTTCTATTGGGAAGTATTGCTAGAGCACATTCCTCGCTATGAGGGAGTTTTGATTTTGGGTAGCATTGGATGTGCTCTGTTAGGATATTCCAACACATAGGAAATAGTTAAGTATACCTTGGTCTAGTGTAGAGTTAGGTAAAGTGTGTTTCTTTACTATGTATATTTGTAACTTACAATCCGACGGTCATGATATGTTCTAGACATGAAGTGATCCGACGTTTCATTCTCTCGGTATTACTGACACTTGATTCGTGGCTTAACATCTGATTGGTCCATGATCTCTATTTAAAGAGCATGGAGGATCATTTGTAGTGTGATCGTTCATGAGGGAAGCTTATGTAAATTTTATTTCTTTTATTAATAAATTCCCTGAAGTGGCCACGTTGGCTCAGGCTGTGGACTGTTTCTCTCTTTGAAGGTTTTAACCACATCAAGAATACTGATGTATTGATTTGGGATCTGTTTTTGAGCAGTGTCCTTTGGTGTTCTATCTGAGGAACTTACCTTGTAAATTCCTACATGGTATCAAAGCAATTTGAGGGCCGCATCCGTTGGTGATCCAAATCCGAAGCCGGTACAACTGAATCTGATCGTCGTTTCCTAGATCTATTATTTCTGACTGCTTTCGGGTTGAGATAACTGCTCTATTGTGTTAGGAGCACCCGTTCCAGTGAGGAACCCATTTCGTTTCATGCGAAAAGGTTTCCGGTAGCCCTAGCTACGTCATTTTTAAGATCTAGAGGTATACAGTCTTTATTTGCAGTTTTAGTTATTCATCTCTCTGTGTATTTCAGTTTATTTAGCTCTTTTTTTTATTACTGGATCTATACCTTTCATTTTTGCGTATGCTCTTTGCCCCGCAACTTTGTGTGATCTGGGCAAATCAGAAACAAAAAGGAAGGATTTTCCTCATGCGTATGCTCTTTTCCACCCCGCCTTAGTGTGATTTCGGGAAATCTGTAATATTCCTAATTAGCCATGGCTAATTGGAATATTCAATTTGATCAATTTTGCCTTCTATAGTTATTTATAAATAAAAAGGTGAGGAAAGGGGGACATAACTCACTTTTGAACAAAGTCACTCCCTAGTAGCACAACGTTGTAACTTAAAAGGGGAGTCAGGGGGCCAAAGGACCACATAGAGAAGGGGGCCCACGTAGACACATGGAGGGACTGCGCAGATGGAGAGGAGCACGTGGCAAGAGAGAGGCTACGTTGGAGGAGGTGGGCCTTAGGGTTTTGAGAGAGGCCAACGCTATAAAGGAGAGAGGAGCCTCCTCATTTTGGCATTCGATTATGTTGCATTTGAGCTAGTCATTTCGACTTAGAGCACGCTAGTTGTTTAGCTTGTTTGCAGCACTGTTTAGTGCATTGAGTGTCTCCGTTCGGAGATCCGACCCTTAGCCCCGGGGGACTTCGAGTGCTTACTCGGGCAAGGTAGTTTCATCAGTCTTTTGCAAGAGGATTGATTTTTGGGGTTAAGGAAGAGCTGAGCATTTTGATGACTGCGCAGTCTTGAGAGAGGAGGACATAGTCTCTTTGGGTAGGAGCTCCGGATTGGGTTTATGTGGAGGATTTGAGCTTGGAGATTGAGTAAGTGATCAGTGCTTGCATATTGGAGGATTTTGGCAGAGTTTTGGAGGATTCTCTTTAGTGGTAGCGCAGAGCCTTGAGGGACAGCGTAGATCCTCAAGGGGGTGAATTCCGGGGGTTAGCTATTTCAGAAAAGCTATTTGGGCTTTTTTGGGTTTATTGAGCAGAGGCTGATTCCAGAGTTTCAACATTTTTTGAGGAGGGGAACAGCCCCGAATCCACACTTGATTCCAGCAGTAGCAGCAGCATAGTAGTTCTCCGACAGCTTGGACGCAGTTTAGAGAAAGGCCATTTCCTTACCATTCTGAGTGTATTTCTTCACTTTCCTTGTGCAAGTCGAGGTGCTATCTTTCTGATGACCTCTTGTACTCTGTCCATTACTCAGTATAATAAAATGGTTTAACATTTCTTTCTGCATTTCTTGAGTATCTGCTTATATTCCATGTATACACTATTGTATGTTGCACTACTGTTAGTTTTATCTCTTTGAGTTTCCTAGCTACTATACCACTAGTGTGTTTTTCTCCTATACTCTTAGACAGAGTCTGGAAAGGGCCAAGTAGCCTCCAGATCTCGTTCTCTTTCCAGAGGCGACATATCTGGTAAACGCCCTCTCAGTCCATCTCTGGTTGGAGTTTGCTTGTGTTTGAGGGATATCCCTGAAAAGGGATATTACAAAATCAGAAACATTGAGGAAAATATTTAGTTTCTGGCGAAAGCTAACTTCAAGGCATAAGGTTTGGTTTTTTTTGCATGTCTGTGTTGGGTTGTCTAGTTTTTTGTTTTGTAGGCAATTTTTTTTTCAAGCAAGCATGCACCCCAAAGCTTTAATGACTAAAAAAAAAAAAACCCTTCCTCTTTTCCAAAATTTACTAACCTTTTAAACTAGCTCACTTGGTCCAGACTCCAAAGTTACTTTTTGAGAATAGAGGTCTTGGGTTCAAGTCTTTCTTTTTGTTGAGTTACTTTTTCAAAATGCACATGTAGCTTATGTTTTAAAGTTACTTTATGTAGAAGTGTTCTCACCCATTATAAAAAGTGAGTCACTTATAATTCTAAAGTCTCTTTATCCTTTATTTAAGTTACAATTTAGTGAGTAGCTCATAAAGTACCATTGTAAAAGTGACTTTCACTTATTTATAAAAGTGGGTCACATAAAATCTTTTTTAAAGTGAGCTAATTAGATTAAGTTTGGAAAGGGGGAGGATTTTTTTAAATATAACATTATCATTCACTTCCGCACATTCATGCACTTCGTTAGCATTTTCAACAACTTTTCTTCAAAAAGCCATAACTTCTTCATTCGGAAGCTATTTTCAAAGCCGTTTTTTTAATCGGCCTAATTTTTTGAGATCTTTCCATTGGAACACTTAGTTTCAGCATCTACAAATTCAGTTTCTATTAAAATGGAAAGTCCATGCCAAGTTATTCTTGAGAGCACCAACTACTTCCAATGGTGGTCCTACATTGTAAATTTACTTAGAAGTAAAGGTCTTTACAGAATACCCTCAGGCCAAGAAACTAAACCTAAAGATGAAAATAAGGTAGCCAAATGGGAAAATAGGCAAAGATCAAACGTGTGGGTTAATAGGGATGTCTATTTCTCTAGACCTTAGATTCCATATCACAAAACTTGATACCCCTAATGAAGCAATGAAACAACTCACTAAAGTTTTTGGAATTAAAAATGAAATTAGACCCCATCAACTCGAAAATGAGTTGCTTACGTTGGACCCCAATAATTTTTCTTCCATTGAAGATTTTTCGTCCAAGTTCAAGACTCTTAGACTTCTCTTGGAAGGTGTTAATGTTAAGAAAGAAGATGGTAGCCTTATCTATTCCATTTTTACTAAGTTGGGACCAGTCTACTCTGTGTTTGTTTCCACCTTCCATTTTGCTAGAGAAGCCTTCATTTCTCAAGGACAGGATTACAAGTCCCTCTCTTTTGATGCCTTTTGTGATTCTTTAATAAGAGAACAAGAAAAATTCTTACATCTTGGTCTTCTTAATCTTGGAAACTTTTCTAAAAAAGCCTTAACCGCCCAACAACAACCAAATTCAAAGAATCCTAAGAAGCAGTGTCCTAAAAATAATGGTCTTAAACCAAACAAGGGTCCAAAGCAATTTCAATCTCAAAATGATAAGGCAAATAAAAACAAAGGGAAGAAGAATGATAGACATTGCAACTTTTGTAATCGAGATGGCCACTTAGAATCCAAATGCTTTAAGAAGATGGAAGCCTTGGAAGCAGCAATGAAGAAGCATAACATCCATTTGGAGAATTCTTCAACTTCAACTTCATCTTCAGGAATAACACTTTCTGCATGTGGTTGTCAAGCATCTCGGTCTGGTTATGCACTAAATGTTGCCTCTTCTTCTCATTCTCATGAGTGGCTCATTGATTCTGGAGCTTCTTATCACATGGCCAAAAACAAAGCCATGTTTTCTTCTTTAAATGATTGTAGCACCAAAAATTATATGTTGGTGATGATAGATCTCTTAGTGTTGTAGGGACTGGAACTATTCATCTAGACAATGGTCAATTTAATGATGTATTATGTGTACCAACCTTATCCTGCAACCTTCTATCTGTATATCAAATAACTCAAACAGGTAAAGGTAAAATCGTTGAATTTTCAACTCATGATGTTGTAATTAAGGACCTAAGAGATCCTAGCAAGATTTTAGCTACTGACATTGTTGATGATTCTACAAGGTTGTATAAGTTTAACAACTTTGGGTCATCAACTCTGCCCTTAGTATTTTTTGCTCATAATGATGAAGTGAGCAAACTTTGGCATGAACGATTTGGTCACTTAAACTCTCACTCCCTTCAAAATCTATGTAAAGAAAATATGGTGACAGGTCTTCCTATGGTATCTTGCAGAGATAGTTTTTGTTTCAGATGTTTACTCGGAAAACATCATCGTGATAGTTTTGAAAAACGTGCCTCTTGGCACGCCTCAGCCCCTTTACATCTTGTGCATAGTGATATATATGTGGTCCACTTCTAGTTGTTTCATTCTTTGGCTACAAGTGTTTCTTAACTTTCATTGATGATTTCTCCAGACGCACTTGGGTATACTTTTTAAAACTCAAGAGTGAAGTATTTAACATGTTCTTAGCCTTTCAGGCCTTTGTTGAGAAACAATTTGGACATCAAATTCTGTAGCTAAGATCTGATAATGGCGGAGAATATGTTAACAACAAATTCATCAACCTTTACACTGAGCATGGAATTCAAATGCAACATACTATTCCATATACTCCACAACAAAATGGTGTAGCTGAAAGGAAGAATCACACCTTAAAGGAAATGACTAATTGTATGCTCAATCTAAAGGACTTAGTCTTAATTTTTGGGCAAAAGCAATTAACTGTGCAAATTACATAGTAAATCGCACTCCTACTAAGGTTTTAAAGAATAACACTCCAAAAGATCCATGGAGTTCAATTAAATGAGATGTAAGTCACTTTCGTGTTTTTGGAAGTGAAGCAAGGGCCCATATTCCAGATGAGAAACATAAAGCTTTAGAACCTAAGAGTGAAAAATGTATTTTTGTTGGATATTCTGAAGATGTCAAAGGATATAGACTTATTCCACTTAAGTCCAAAAATGTTATCATTAGAAGAGATAGTTTGCTGAAAATATATCATCCTACGAGCCTAGTTCGGCGGATGTGCCACCTCTCTCTATCCCTTCTACTTCTGAAAATATTTCTTCTTCAGATGATGACAACAAGGATGACAATCCTCCCCCACCTTCTCAGGATCCTCCTTCAACTCCTCAGCTTCCAAAATGGGTCTGTGCTACTCGGGATGCAGCGGGTGCTCTTGTAGGTGATCCTACAGATCAACGACATACATGTTCTCAGTTCGATAGAGCCTCTTCTTTCCTGACTCAAGCTTCAGCGAATTATGATCTTGACACCTTTGCAAAGCTTCAGGCCATCCAGATTGGGACGTAGCTATGAATGAAGAATATCGTTCATTATTGGCAAATGATACATGGGATCTTGTTCCTCTTCCAAATGGAAGAAAACTTGTTAGATGTAAATGGGTTTACAAAACCAAGTTTGGACCAAATGGAAAAGTTGATAAACATAAAGCTCGTCTTGTTGCTAAGGGATTTTCACAAGTTGAAGGCATTGACTATACTGAAACCTTCTCTCCTATTGCCAAAATGAACTCTATTTGCCTTGGTCTTTCCCTTGCTGCCTCTTTCAAATGGGAAGTCCATCAGATGGATGTTAAATCTAGCTTCTTGCATGGGGACTTGCATGAAGAAATCTATATGGAACAACCTTTTGGCTTTATACAAACAGACTCCAACCTTGTATGTCGGCTTAAGAAATCCTTTTATGGTCTCAAGCAAGCCCCTCGGGCTTGGTATGCCAAAATGGATAGCTTTCTGTTAGATACTGGCTTTTCTAGGTTTCATTCTGACAATACTGTCTACACCAAGAAAGTGGGTAAATCTCTTATCATTCTTGTTCTTTATGTTGATGATCTTATCCTTACTGGTAGTGATCCCAACCTTATAAACCATGTGAAGTCCAACCTTAAAAAGA
>APFE030173400.1:0-59666 GCA_000404065.3 Pinus taeda | reverse complement strand
AGTGATCCCAACCTTATAAACCATGTGAAGTCCAACCTTAAAAAGAAGTTTGAAATGACAGACTTAGGACACTTGCATTATTTTCTTGGTCTTCAAATCTTGCAATCCAAGGATGGTATTTCCCTTTTGCCAGGCCAAGTATGCATGTGATCTTCTACGCCACTTTCACATGTAAGACTGTAAGGCAGCCCCTTCTCCCTTTAGTTTGGAGCCAAACTTTCAGTCACTTGTACTTCCCCTGAAGTTGATGCTACCTTATACTGTCATCTTGTAGGAAAGCTTTTGTATCTGACCCATACTCGTCCTGACCTTTCCTTTGTTGTTGGCCTTATTGCTCGGTTTATGCAAAACCCACATGAAAGTCATTGGAAAGCAGCTAAAAGAATACTTCGTTATGTTCGAGGTACAATTCAGTTTGGGATTCATTACAGTGCAAAATCATCTCCTCTATTGGTTGGTTTCACTGATTTCGATTGGGCTGGTGACCCTGATGATCAGAAGTCTACTGTTGGTTATGTCTTCACTCTTAGTTTTGGACCTATTACATGGGCTTGTAAGAAAGAAAGAGCCATTTCTCTTTTTTCAGCAGAAGTAGAGTATTGTGGCGCTGTAGAAGCTAGTAAGGAAGCCTTTGGCTTCGTCAGATCCTGTCAGAGTTTGGCTTTCAGCAGCGCAACAAACACATTGAACTACACATGCACTTCATTAGAAAGCTCATTCATGACCATGTTCTTGAAGTGCAATATTGTTCAACCGATGATCAAGTTGCAGACATCTTTACAAAGGCTCTAACAGAGGCCAAGTTTACTAAACTTCGATTTATGGTTGGAATTCAGGAAGTTGTCACTAAGGGGGGATAGGTTCTAGTGCCTCCTTCCTTCTCCTATTGTGTCATATTTGTACATCCTTCAATCCTATCCCAAGTTGTTCTTAAGAGGGGATGTTAGGATATTTCGACACATAGGAAATAGTTAAGTATAACTTGGTCTAGTGTAGAGTTAGGTAAAGTGTGTTTCTTTACTATGTATATTTGTAACTTACAATCTGACGGTCATGATATGTTCTAGACATGAAGTGATCCGACGTTTCATTCTCTCCTCGGTATTACCGACACTTGATCCGTGGCTTAACACCTGATTGGTTCATGATCTCTATTTAAAGAGCATGGAGGGTCATTTGTAGTGTGACCGTTCATGAGAGAAGCTTATGTAAATTTTATTTCTTTTATTAATAAATTGCCTGAAGTGGCCGCGTTGGCTTAGGCTATGGACTGTTTCTCTCTTTGAGGGTTCTAACCACGTCAAAAACACTGGTGTATTGATCTGTGATCTGTTTGTGAGCAGTGTCCTTTGGTGTTCTATCTGAGGAACTTACCCTGTAAATTCCTACATGCTCTAGCTTCGAAATTTTGTGGAGGGGCTAGAAAACATGAGATCTCCAAGACCCAAAAATCATTTGGAGAAATTAGACCCGGGCGAGGAGTTATTAAAATAATTAATATTTTTAATGGGTTCCTAAGTCTCAACTTAGGAAAATAAAATATTAATGGGTATCAATAAAGATATGGGTGAGAAGCTTCTAAGAGACGAGGATCAAGTCTGTTTTAATCTTAGCTGTTGATTAGAGACTTAATCTCGGCCGTTGATTCATTAATAGGAAAAGTATAAGAGAAGACTTGAGAGTCATTTGGAGACACACCGGGCAGATACTCAGTAACTTGAGGGAAATCGATTCTCAAGGTGAAGAAGTTTGATTTCAGAGGAAGAGTAGCAGGGTGAAGGAAGAGGAGGGTATCAACATCAGTCAGGGACTGAGAAAGAGGTGACGCAAAGCATTTGAGAGACAACGTAGAGGGAAGGTGAGTGAGACAATGCAGCTGGAGATGCAGTCCTCATGCAGGAGTGATTCAGAAGTGACACAGAGGAGGATAAAGGGTCTCTAGGGTGTCAGAACTTCTCCGGGAGAAGGAAAATTGTCTCAGGTGTTTTCTCTCAGAAGTATCTCAATATTCTGTACAGTCGTTCCTTGTAAAGAGATTGTTGCTGAAGATTAATATATAAACCCTCATCTGCTGCACTAGTTTTTCTGCATTGGCTTTTTCTGGGGACAATTGTCCAAAAATAACTGTGTTGATGTGATTGATTCTTGTGCTTGTATATCAATGTTATTTTCTCTATGCTATTATGTGATAACTGCAATAGAATTTATTTTAATTTTTACTGAAGGGTTTTGTAAATAATTTATTGTGGAAAATAAGTAGGAGAAATAAATAAGTTACTACAGTAGAATTTCGTGATAGAAATTTTCACATAACTTAGGGAAATGGCTTAATTTATCGGTATTAATTCAGGTAAATCGATTTTCCTCTAGCGACTTCTAGAAAATTCATTTGAAAGGGTCAAGATGATCTTAACCATCGATTGAGATTAGATCGTGGCCGTTTATTGCTCAACAAGAGATTATAGGAGGAAATCAATGGGCATTTGGAGAACACCCCAGAGACACAATTTGTAGTCATAGAAAGGGCGAAGTGATAGCGTGATGGCACCAACAGATTGAGATCAATAGTGATTGGAGACAAAGTTGCTAGAGAAAATTCTTCATAGTGATTTCCAGTTTCTCAGAGATAGAGGGAAGTCAATTTTCTCTACAGAAGAGATTAATTTTCCTAGTGTTAGTTTTGTAGCATCGAATGTGTTCTATTCACAAAATTTTGTGGAGGAGCTGGAATACACGAGGTCTCCAAAACCCATAAATTGTTTCTTGGAAATTACGCCTAAAAATGACTTAATTAGACTATTAACCAACTTTTAAATATTTCCTAAGTCTAAACTTTTAGGGAATATGGTTAATTAATCAGTATTAATTAAGGCAAGGTGAGAATGATCTAGAAACTCACACAGATCGACGTCAAGATGATCCTAGCAATCGATTAAGATTTAGTTTTAGCCATTGGAGCCCCATTAGAGGATTATACGAAGAAGTCGTTGGGCACTTAGAGAAAACACTTGAGCAATTGGATTTCATGAGCAAATTGATTTCCAAAGTAGCAATAGTCAGTGGCCGGAGAGAGAGCTAGTGAGATCGAAGAAGTGAGAGAAAGGCAGAGACAGTGAAGTCAGAGGAAGGATTACAGATCCGGTGAGTGCATTTACAGAGAGGCAGAGGAGCGATAGAGAGGTTGACGCTAGGGTAGCGCAGTAGCCTTTAGAGGCAAAGTCGATTTGCTGCGAGAAGTTGACGTTTTCAGTTTTAGAGGTTGGGAAGGAGTCCCAGAGTGCTAGAGAGGTGTCTTTCTGGTGAGAAGAAGGAAAAACGACTTCATCAGAATCTAGTTTGAGGGTAGAATTCCAGCCAACGACACAGAGCAGCGTAGAGGCTTAGAGGGCTGAAATTCTGAAGGCAAGTTGTGCTGGGAGATTGCCTGTAGGGTTAGGAAAATTCCTCTCTAGATTTTTGCCAGTATTTCTCTGTAGGATTTCCAATTTTGACATCCAGTTGTACTCATATTATTTCACTGCTGCATAATAATAAAACCCTCAGTTGCTGCACCAGTTTTCCCAAGTTGGGTTTTTCCAGGGACTTTTGTCCAAAAATCACTGTGTTATTTTTGTGTGTGCGCTAACATTTCTACTAGCGTTTATTCTGGCGTAGTTTTATTTGTGTAGATTGCGGTATGATTTATTCAGTATTTGTTGTAGCGAACAGTAAATAAATTGTTAAAGTAAATTAACAATGAGGAGAATAATTTTCAGTTGCTGCAAAAGGATTCCGGTATTGGAATTTTCACATGATATTAGAGTGCAGTTGATCAACCGGATATCTCAGAAGCGAAGAGAGAAGGAATTTCGCTGCTTATTATGGACAATAGGCCAAAATTCCCAAGGGCAGCACAGTCATTCTGCCAAGAGGATGAGTTACTTGAGGAGATTCGATTTTTCTGAGTGAGGAACATAAAAATTTGACCTCTCCAGATTGAGTGATTCTAGAGGTAGAGGGAGCAACTCAGTGTTTTTTGTGGAGTAGATCTCTAGCTGGACACAGTGGTTTTTGCAGTGGTTTGCTAGAGCAGAGCCAGTGTCGGGTGGAAGGAAGAAGAGCACACAATTAGGGAAAATTTTCCTCAGGAACTTCTATCCTCAAGAAGTTCGATTTTTCCTTGCAGATCAACAGTCATTGTGAGCAGATTTTCTCACTCCAGAAGGGAATGCGAATAGCTAAGCAACAGCTGAGTTGAAGGAAAGAGGAGATTTTGACATTTGTTGAGATGGCCATTGGCGGGCTTCGTGATCAGGACATGTTGGATGGAGCTTCCAACTATGTCATTTGGAAGTCAAGGATGTCCTTCCTTTTGAGTGAGTTTGGCCTGAAAATGTATACTGATGCAGTGGTAGTAGTTCCCCAAGACGCAAATCAGCTAAAGGAGTACAGAAAGGAGATGGCACCAACGAAACGTTTGATCCTAGATGGAGTTCGGGATCATGTGGTTTCAAACATAGTTGGCAAAGATACTGCCAAAGAAATGTGGGATGCCCTCTCTATGCTATACCAAGGTACTTCCGAGCAGTGAAAGATATACCT
The DNA here is from genome assembly GCA_000404065.3 of Pinus taeda. Taxonomy (NCBI): domain Eukaryota; kingdom Viridiplantae; phylum Streptophyta; class Pinopsida; order Pinales; family Pinaceae; genus Pinus; species Pinus taeda. The sequence continues at coordinate 55,085 of APFE030173400.1, read as the reverse complement.
AGAGGAGAAGTCGAGGTGTGTACAGATGCAGAAGGGGGAAGGCATACACCCCTTCCTCACCAGGATTCAGGAGATCCGGGACCAACTTGCAGCTGTTGGGGCAGCACTTCAACCCACAGAGCTAGTGCGATTGGCACTCAACAATGTCTTAAAGGAGTTACAAGTATTCGTCCAAAGTATTTTTTGCAGAGCTACCTTGCCAAGGTGGGACAGGATGTGGACCAATATGCAGCAGGAGGAGTTGAGACGAGCTCTTCTAAAGAGCTCCATCAGTGGCAGTAGCAAGGGATCGAAGCCGGTGAAGGAGGAGGAGAATGTGGCCCACACATCGAAGCGTCCCAGTCAAGGACAAGGGAAGCAGAGGAAGAAGAAGGATTTGTCAAAGGTCAAGTGCTTTAGATGTGGTGAGCTCAGTCACTACAGTACCTAGTGTCCTTTTAAGAAGAAGGAAAAGGAGGAGAAGTAGGACTAGAAGGCAGTCTCAACAGATATCGGTAGGTTGTCCTCCAGATTGGAGGAAAACTTCGCCATGTTTGTTGATATACCTCCAGGAGTGAGGTGGGGTGACTTGGTGATGTAGCCCCAGAGTGCTATAGATGGGTAGGATCCTTGAGGAGTCCACCTCATGGATCAACACTTTGCTACGAGGGCCCATAGTATTCATTAGCAGGATGGAGCAGTGACAGTTGATGCAGTCAAAGACCGAGTGACAGTTGCAGAGACTAGTAGCATTAAGATGCTGCAGAGCGCAATGCAGAGTTGGCACAATGTGAGTCAACAACAATGTAGTTTCTCTAGTGACAATGCAAATGCTAGTAGCAGTGAGAGACTCGGGAGACAGATGCATCATCCTGATCACAGTTGATTCAATATTTTGGATGCTTTTCAGTTGCAAATGTTGTAGTTGGAACAACAACATATGGGAGGGAGTTGCAGTGTAGATGCAGTGTTGGCAACAGTTCAGCAGGGTCAGCAACAACACAGATGCAACGTATATTAGAGTTGCGTAGTGGTTTGTGGGCAATATGTCCAGACATCAGCAACGTGACAGGCGATGTTGCAAAGACAGGGTGCCGCTACAGGGTGTGCAATAGCATAGAACACATTCTTTGCTAAGAGGGAGTGTTAGTTTTGTAGCATTGGATGTGTTCTAGCCACAAAATTTTGTGGAGAGGCTAGAATAGAGGCTAGAATACATGAATTCTCCAAAACCCATAAATCGTTTCTAGAAATCCTGCCTAGAAATGACTTAATTAGATTATTTAAATATTTCCTAAGTCTAAACTTAGGGAATATGGTTAATTAATTAGTATTAATTAAGTCAAGGTGAGAATGATCTAGAAACTCACACGGATTGACTTCAAGATGATCCTAGCCATCAACTAAGATTTAATCTTGGCCGTTGGAGTCCCAACAGAGGATTATAAGAAGAATTTGATGGGCACTTGGAGAAGACACTTGAGCAACTTGATTTCATAAGCAAATTGATTTCTAGAGTAGCAGCAGTGAGTTGTTAGAGAGAGAGCTAGTGAGATCGAAGTAGTGAGAGAGGGGTAGAGACAGTGAAGTCGGAGGAAGGATCCTAGATAAGGTGAGTACATTTAGAGAGAGGTAGAGGAGCCACAGAGAGGTTGATGCTGGGGCAGCGTAGTAGCCTCTGGAGGCAAAATTGATTTGCTAGGAGAGATTGACGTTTTCAGTTCCAGACGCCGGGTAGGACTCTCAGAGTGTTGGAGAAGCATCTTTCTTGTCAACAGAAGGCATAACGACTTCATCAGAGTTCAATTTGTGCCTAGATGTGTAACCAACTGCACAGAGCCTCATAGGGTTGAAATTCTGAAGGCAAGTTGTGTCGAGAGATTTCCTGTGGGGTGAGGAAAATTCCTCTCCATATTTTTGCCAGTATTTCTCTGTAGGATGCCAGTTTTGACATCCAATTGTACTTAGATTATTTCATTGCTGCATAATATTAAAACCTTCAGCCACTGCGTTGATTTTCCCAAGTTCAGTTTTTCCGGGGACTTTTGTCCAAAAATAATTGTGTTATTTTTATGTGTGTGTGCTAGTATTTCTTCTAGCGTTTATTCTTCCGCAATTTTATTTGTGAAGATTGCAGTGTGATTTATTTAGTATTTGTTGTAGAAAACTGTAAATAAGTTGTTAAATTAAATTAACAACTAAAAGAACACTTTCCAGTTGATTCAAAAGGATTTCGATATTGGAATTTTCACACCCAACAGTGTGAATTGACTTAGAGAGGTCGAGTTGCCAGAGCAAGAAAAAATTCGCCAAAGAAATCGATTTGCACTGGAGAAGCTAAGATTGCAAGTAGAAGTCGAATTCCAAAGGATGTCGAGTTGATTTTCCTAGCCAGTGCGGGTTGCTAGTGAGGGCCGAGTTGTCAAGGCCACATGTGTGGACCAGTGTGAGGCCTTAGAGGAGGGTCGAATTGCTTCTAGGAGGTCAAATCAACTTGCAGAAGTGAAAGAAACAATTTTCCAAAGGTTTGCTAATTTACAACAAACAATTGTAAGTTTTCAATCACAGATTTTGCTGAAGAAAAAATAAAATATTCATTTGCAACACTGGTTTTCCCTACACTGGGTTTTTTCCAGGGACATTTGTCCAAAAATATCGGTGTTCATTATTTGTGTGTGTGCAATAATTTATCAGATCTATATTTAGTTTTTTGTGAAGTTGCAATAGTGTTTTATTTAGTATTTGCCACAAATAAATTGGAGAAGATAAATAATCAAATTTGATAGGAGAATAATAACCAGTAACTGCAACAATATTAAAATTTAACACTTTTTTACTAAGTTTATTGTTGCGTATATCTGCATCTGGTTGATCTATTTTTTGTCGCATTTTTATGTGGAATGTATCTATGGAAAATTGTCTGAAGAAATAAACATAGGAAATTAGTGAAATTCCTAAAATAATTTAAAAGGAATATTACATACCCCTCATTTCAACAAGGATATATATAGATAAGTTTTAGTTTGCATAACACCATTGTAACCCAAAGGATGCAAGTTAAAGTGTTGTATTATAGTTGGCCATGGCTAGTCCCTTTTGTTCCTACTCTTCGCTCCTTTCATTCTATATAGGATTGGAGGACTCAGAGTGGATCACATTGGGGCTTGTGGTTTATGGCAACATTTGGTTATGTAAGGGTGATCACAATTGTAGGGGTTACTTTAGCCCATATCGTGCACATCTATGTTTTACCACATGGTTATGTGTCATAGAGTGAGTATGCCTGCTTAGCCTCAATGTAGTATTTATCAGGTAGTTCTTAAAATGGAAGTGTCATGATTTTCAACTGTTCACATTTCTTGAGGTGGTGCATATTTCCCAATGCATTTGGTCCAAGAAGTCAAAATGTCAACTTAGTCTTATATTTGCTCAAAATAAAATGTAGATGGCATTCCACATGGAAATGTTTGCAAAAAGTGAAGGCATTAATCAGAAAATGGCACTCAAAGGTGGTCCAGTGACACATGGAGGTTCTAGGTGGAAAAAAATGGTTAAATCTTGGCATGAAGAGACAATCTTTACATCAAAAATTATCTACAAAATTGATTGGACAAAACCTAGGTGGCAGAATCCTCAAAATCCCTGGGGAATTGGAAATCTACACTTCATGCATGGTGACATCCTCACTAAGTGCCACCTAGTGGTCAAAGGAGAAGGTGCAGAGGTCAACTAGTTGTTGGAGTCTTCTTGAGCAAGAAGTTGAGTACCTTTCACTACTATTTTTCACTTCATGCGTCTCCAGGGTCAAATAAAAAAGGAAAATTGCACTTCTAGGTGTCAAATCAAGCTAACTCAAATTCTTCATGTGGATAAGGATTGTAATAAAAATATTTTATTTTGCATTTACTTAGTCTTTGGGTTGTGGATGATAAGTAAAAGTATTATTTTGAAGTGAGGTATAACTAGCCATTACTAAAAGAAATTATAAAAGGCTAGCCCCTTCTCTCATTTCAGTTGTTGTTGAATTGTGAGATCAAATGCCATAATAGAACTTTCATTTGCAAAAATCTTATGTACAATTTGTGGGTTGAATTTTTCCATTTTATTCTTTCTTGGCTTTGTTGTAATAATTTTAAATAAGATAAACACAGGTAATTCCAGGTTACACAAGGGTTGGAGGGACGATGCATTCAAGGGATACTTAGCCACATGGAGGGAATAACCAAGGCATTAGTCTTTGTTATCTCCCTTGTTGGAGGTTGGAGATATCTTCTACTCCATAGTCAATCCAAAGATCGGAGACACTTTGCTAGAGGTCACTCCTAGTTGGAGTTGAAGACTTGTGAAGTATCTTAGACAAAGGTGGGGGGATATACTCTTCTCGACTCCAAGCCTATCTGTTGTCCAAAGTATGAGGTTGACTTAAGAGCGGTTGTGTTTCATAGCCCAACACTTGAGAGGTAATATTTGGCCAAGGTAAGCATTATCTCAACAACCATTTTTCTTAAAAAACTCAAAATATTTTACTTTTCATTTTATAAAAATAAAAATAAAAATATTATTACTTAGCACTTTGCTAAGATTAGCTAGTTAACCCTTGGGGTTTTGAGCCATGATTTTCATATTTTATCCAAGGGGAAAATACACCTTATTTTGGGCTTTCAAAACACATATTTCACAAAGTATATTACTTTGCAAATTTGTGTGAATTTACAACAATATATATTTCAAATCCAGCAAAATTCAAGGTACAAGGGCTGTAAGATCCCAAATTGTTTTTTTTTTTAATTACCAGAACATGAAAATTTGAAAGATTAATCTAATGAATACTAACCTGTCTGCTTTGCTGACAATCTGTCCTCTCTTCTCTACTGCAATTCCTGTCCGACTGCATTACTTAAACGGCCAAAACCTCCCAGCTGAACTGAGTACAACCTAGGTACTTAGACTTAGAAATCTTTCCAATTGAAGCAGTCTGATTCCCCCGTGCCCAAAAAATTTAGTATAATCAAGACTTACAGTATCCAGAAAATACTCTTAACTCTGCCTCTCCCCCTCTCCCCCAAAACTGGTTTTTCCCTTTTCTTTTATTTCCTCATCCACCGCTTTCTCCTCATCATTGTGTCAAAAAATTTGGTTACGTGTACTTTATGAAATCAAATCTCATTTGATTTCATTGATCTTTATTCGGATACTTAGTTTAATTTAACAAGGTTTATTTATTATTTTTTTCAATGAATTAATTAAATTTATTAAATTATCTTTTAATTAATTTATATTATTATTTTCTTAATTTTAAATTGTAAATTTTAATCTGTATTTTAAAATTAATATTTTCTGCTAGTTTTAAGGACTTATCATATATATGATGCTCTGGTGTGGTATTAATTTATTACCTTAATTTATATCTCCTCCTGTAGTAACTAGTTTACATATAGTGCGATACATGCGGGTCCATGCATACGTAGCTATCATATGGAGGTCTTGTATGTATGCTAATACTGGTATTTTATTTATAGGCGGGTCATTACAAGGGCATCCTCCAAGTAAATATTAATTATCCAAGTACTTGTAATAATTTCTAGATTCGTTTTTTGAATTTATACCATTCTTCTGGGGATATTTAGAGCTTATTCCAGCCACTAGGAAGTAAAATTAATAGTTGGAATAAATTTCTGGGCTTTTCACCTAGGGATTTGACCCCTACACCTCTGCAGATTGCAACAAGTTTCCATGTTGCTGGAAACATAGATTTGTTGCATATCTAAAGCTTAGGAAAGAAAAAATTGGCATATATTTGCTGTCCTAGCTTCCCCCACCCTTGATTTCCAAATTAGAGTGTGTAGACAATATTGACTGGCCTTATAAAGAGATTTTCTCTTCTGTTTTCTGCGTTTTTTTTGTATTTTTCAAGTCTATAGTCATAAGACAACAAACACAAATACACAGGACATCTCTTTACCCAAGTTATATATCAAGTACAACTCGTGTATTTGGTAAGTACATTAATTATTTACTATTTAAATGTTAATATCTTTAGTTTAGAGTAAATTTCCTTGCTCAACCCCATTACTTTTCTACATAAATATCATTACAAATCAGTTTAGTAAAAAATAATTAACTCCTCTCTTCACCCAATATGCCATTTAAGGCACTAGTGTAGGGATTGTTAAGATTCAACCAGATGAACAAATTTCTTGTAAATTCTATCAAATTAAATGCAATTGCATACCTGATTCTCCCATCTGGTGTCGGTCCACGTTGCTCCGAGTTTTCTGCTTGCGTTACCAAACCAACCGATTCCTCCCTGCTTATCTGGGATCAACCTTTGTGGTTCCTAGATCCAGAGGACTTCGAAATGGAAGTCCACTGGCCCCCGTGCCCAAAAATCCAAGAACAACTCAAATTTCCCAAATTTTCAGTTCAAAATTTCCCAATTTTTAGTTCAAAATCGAGTCCTTGGCTCATCCCTCAAACTAGATTCATTTTCTATCATGATTCTCTGTATTTCCTCCTTTTCTTGCTCCCCTTCTGTCTTTGTATATCATTCCTTGGCGGTCACCGCTTTCTACCAGCGAACCCATCGCTCACTTACATGGTGATACCTTCCCTCCTTTGTAACGTGTGACTATATTCATTCAAAGCTACAGGTATATTGACATGTGTATTAGGTTTACCTTTAGGATTTTTATTAGTTTCATATAAATGCCCTTAGTTTATAATATGTACATTATTTTGATTTAATTTCACATTTTGATAATTTATTAGTATAATTATTAATATTCGGGGATATATAAATATATAACCATATTTATAATTAACTTAAATTTTACATTTATTTCTTTAAATTGAAATTATTTAGGGTATTTGCTCATTAATTATGACGTATTAAGTAATATGTTTGGTGATGGGTGAGGGTGTAACTTTTATCTAAAGGAGTGTCATGATATTCAACATTTATAGTTAATTTAGAATATATATACTAGTGCAGTGCATGCGATACATGCATATGTAGCTGTCATATGCATGCATTGTATGCATGCTAATATTCTTGTGCTCTCTATATTAAAGATGGGTCATTACAACTAGTGTACTAATTGTTGGGTGAAACATCTCACTTAGGGAATTCTCCCATAGCCATTCAAGTAGGAGTTGGGCTTAAAGAGTGGGGACTAGTGTTGAGGTGATAGTGGGCACTTCTCTTGCATTTGCCATCGTAGCATCTTGTAAGGACCTTGGCAAGGCTACTAGTTTGGGTGTTAACAGGTCCATTGGATATTGCAATATGACATACTACAAAAAATATCTAAGAACTCCATGGTATTCTCCATTGGCTCCCGCTCCTAATAATGGTGAGGCACAATTCCTTAGCCAAGTGCTTGTTATCAAGCTAGCCAATGTCGGGCTTCAAAAAATGAATTCCTTTTATAAGCCTTTGTCTAACTCTATGAGCAATAGACAATCCAAAGATTCATCCTCCATGACATATTAGGTTGGCACCAATTGGCAAACTTGGTGTATTGATCTGAAAGGCCTACTTCTTCAAACTTACACCTGTTGACAGAAAGACATGTTGATGCATCTGCAGCGTAGTGTATGAATTTCAAAATAAATAATCCAAGAAATGTAGTTTTCTCCACTTAGAATTTTGGACCATTGGTAATGAAATGGTTGAATACCAGTTGAAGTGACAAGATTTTCTAGAAAGTTTTTCGCATGGATTTTCTCAAAAGAGTCTTGCTGTTGCATCATCTTTGTGGCTTCAACATTCCATTTTATTTCCATTTCATATGCATTTTGGGAACTCAAGTAATATGAAATTGCCAAATTAACGACATGCCATTCAATGGACTTTTTAGGAAACAAAATTTCACAATATTTACTATTTTTTTCTAGGGAGCTCCCAGAGATCACCAATACTGGCTTCTAGAAAATCAACGTCTTGGTTATTGATCATGAATATTAGACTTCAAAAAGTGGCCTTAAAAGTTTTCAGGCGTCAAATATATTTGGAAATCAAGTGTGAGAAGCAATGTTTCATTAAAGAATAGTTTATGAGACCACAAACTGTCAACTTAGCAACATGAAGGGAAACTGTTTCTCAGCCTTTAAGAAGAGCCAAATTTGTATTGTCGAGAATCCTAAAATGCTCATATAAATAAAACTTATTTTCAAAAGATAGCTTGCACATAATTCAATAAACAGAACTAGAAATGGATAAGAGACATTTTTCATCTAAACTACAACCAGAACAAGGTATTCATAGTGTTTGTGTTACTGTCATGTCCTTTCTCTAACACATTAGTAACAGGTTGCTGCTACACAAATTTGCACATTTTTTCTAAGGAAGAGGGCCCCACACTTTCGACTTAGGGACTTAAGGGCCAAATCGACTTTATTTAGCTGCTAGTGGAATGTGGGGGACACCCACATAGGAGTTCGAATTAGCCATTTGATATGCTTGGAGGGAAAATCGAATGGGTGGATGGAGGGGCCTACATGAGGCTAAGGGGGCCCATTGAGCTATAAAGAGAGATCAACTCTCATTTTGTTTTCATCTTGAACATTTGCAAACAAACACTCTTTCGTACGCTCCACTGCTTAGCGAGTCTACCCGCTGTTTAGCCATGGTTTTCTCATGCGAGAGATTCAACCTCTTCTTCGGGGGACCATCCGTGGCCACCCTAGGGAGGCTGTTCCACAGGAGTTTTAGGGAGTTCAGCGCAGTCACACACTTCAACCAACAACGTAGAAAAGGGAACTGCGTATTTCCTGGGCAGCCAAAAACACGCAGGAGGAGTTGGAAGCCAGCAAGGAGGTTAGTTGCTTTCTGGGAGTTCCGGGAGCTAAGGAGGCTGCTTGTTGAAGACATTTTTGCTGGGATTTGCAGCTAGCTAGACCAATGCATCAGTTGTACGAATTTCTGGGCAAAGGGATTGCGCAGAGGCCTGTAGCAGTAATTTCGTGGGGCTTGGAAGATCAGTTAATCTTGGCCAAGAGCCATCTGTGAAGCAAGGAGTTGGATAGCATAGGTAAAACCAACATTTCAGAAGTGTTTACAGAGGGATTTGCAGACTGTTTCCTGCAAGTCAAATTTGGCAGTAGAAGCTGGGGAGGGCTCCAAGGAGGCCGAAAATCCATAGTCAAAACCAGACAAATTCCCTTCTGAGTTTTTCTGGGTTTTGTCCAAGGAGTCTGAAGCTGAAAGGATATAATTTTCTTGGCAGTTTTTGGACACATTCCAGCAGGTCGAAGTTCAGCAGGGCAAGTGTACTGGGGCAGCGCAGTGCAGATTGGTGCAGCCGCTGGGCAGCCTTCAGCTCAGCTATTTTCCCCCCTGGGGTTGGTCTTGCTTGTTCATTGGGACAAGCCCAGGTGCACCATTCCATTTCATATTGTATCTAGCCCTCTGATTTTTAATAATATGGCTCAACACTCCCTGATTGGCAGCATTTTCATGAATGTCTAATGTGTGTTTTTATTTTTATATGCTGCTGCACTATTTATTTGTTTAATATCACTCACATTCCTACTTAGGAACATTACATTTACAATGCTATATTCTGTATTTCTAGGATATACATGGCCAAATAATTCACTTGTATACTATATATGAGACAATTCCCTTAATAAGCTACTGTGTTTGTTAAAGACTTTGTTAATTCAGAATCTGAGATTCTGAACATATTTATTCCCAGACCATCCAAGAATATCTGGTTAAATTCCAATGAATCTGATGCATGATTATTGCGAAATATGATAGAGGCAGAGTGTTGTATACCTTACTAGTGCCACATGAAATTCTAGAGACTATGTACAAGACTATTCTATAAGTGTTATGCTACTTTGGGACCCAAACTAGTTTTCATCGACTGTGCATGAAAGTTACAAATTTTGTGACTAGTATTAGCTTCTATTATTAGTAACTTAGTTGTCAACTATACTATCTGCCCATATATTTTACGTTATTAATAACTTGTTATAATATCTAGTATGTGCACATGTTGATTGTGTACTGTTGCTAGGTTAATGGATTATTTTGAAATTGTTTGCAGGTGTATGATGAAGACTTGGGTGCAATAGAACCACACTATAGGTTCTATTATGATTGTTTGATGAGACCAAACTCTCGTTTTGTGATAACTGCCCTGAAAAGAATTGCTGAGAAGGATTTCAGTATTGTAGCAACAGGACACGGCCCTCTTTTAAGGTACAATGTAGCTGAACTGTTGAATAAATATGAAACATGGAGCAAACAAGCACTGGAAAAGCAGCTGGCTACAGTGGCAATCCTTTATGTCTCTGACTATGGATTTAGTGATCGACTATCTCAGGTATGGTTTTAAAATTTAAACATATGCTATCATATATTTTTCAACACCCGCTATTAGGTGCACAGATGTCGGTTTTGATTGATATGGTATTTGCACTTTATGGTTGGATGATTCAAATTGTAAAATAAAAAATGGTACACTGGTTCTTTAGTAAATTTGTTATTGCTTTTGTTTGTAGAAATAAATATATTGACTGACGGTAAACATAATGCTTCACAAAACATGTGAGCAATTACAGATGTTGATTTTCCAGAGAAGTTTAAAGTAAAGGGCTGTAGTGGTCAACCTTCACTGAAAATGGCCTTAGATATCTGTATCCCCTCATGTCGAATTGAACAAGGGAGTGTTTAGGCTAACCACACCATTTTAATTATTTACCTGCACTAGTTTGTCAACAACCAAAGTGAAGGTTTCAATATTTCAAGAGACAAGTTCGTTAGTAATCAAAGTGCACTGATTGCAAGGAAGATTTCAAAAATTCCAGTCATTATTGTGTTTGAATGCAGTGTTATATTTTTCAGATTTATTTCATATTCAACTTCTTGAGCAAAATGGTAACTCTCAGTCAACGGAGGATTATGTATAGTTGATTCAGAAAAAATAGAGCTTTTGAGAGTTTACCACAGTTTATGTTTTAGTGAGAATAGAGTTCTTGTCTATTTACCTGTCTTTTGATAAATCAGAACTAGGTTTTTAAATTAATTGAAACAAACAATCCAGAATCAACATCAACAAACATGGAGGAACATCAAAAACTGTAATATCCCTTTTTTTTAATTATTTTTTTTTTTCAGAAATTCTTCTATGAAATTTCTTCAGAAAATGTGCATAATAATTCTTGCCAAGAATTTTGTAGAATTAAATCTAAGACAGAGCCTATAAACAAATTTCACTGCAAAACAACTATTTATTTATTTATTACTAAGAAGGAAATTGCATCAAATTCACTTGAGAGGAACTTGACAATAGGTAAGATGGAGAAACTTGGTCTTTTTCAAAATCCTTCTCTAGTTGGACTCCCTTATCTGCAATGTATGCTGCTACAGCCTATTGCACCCATTTTTTCACCATTTCAAGGAAGCAGAATCCAGAAGTTTGAAGAATTTTTTCAAAGTTTAGAATCATCAACCATCAGTGAGTTATGTCATTGTAAACCCATTCTGCAAGTTTGTAATGTAAATGATGTTAGTATGACCATTTAATTATGTAACCACCTACGTAAGCCTATGATTTTCGTAACGAATTTCGTCCTAGGAGGTTTTTCGTCTCATTGGTTGTCTATGTTTCTAAACATAGATGATTGACAAAGTTTTTCCTTCCAGCTTCAACCCCAAAGCTAGGGTGGAATTTATCGTCAAGGTCTTAGGTGAGTTCTAGTGTTTTAGTGATTTGGGAATAATTTAAGCTATTTGACTCAATTATTTTATTATAAATCACTTGGTCTACTAGATCATATTGTGTCTCAGAATTGGGTAAGTATTTTGAGGGTTTATAACGAATTGTTGAAAAGTGTAACTAGGTTCGGTCTTCATGATGACATGTAATTATGATTTTATGTAATGAGATGTAAAGAAGAAAAATAAAATTATTGTATTGACTTGCTTCATGGGTTTCATGAGCAAGAGATTTTGTATTTGAGTCAAGACTCCCATTGAGAGTCTTCAGGAATTATTTGTCATCTAGACATAAAATGATAGAGTCATTGTCATGTAATGAAGTCATGTTACACTTTGTAAAAGGTCAAAATTGTCTATGTAAAATATCCTCCAGAACCTTGTCACTTATCCTCTTCAAGTCGGCTTACAATGATGGAAGAACTTGTTAGAAGAAGTCAGCCTACCTACTTGAGATCATGTCGGCCTAAGGGACATGAGGTGAGGTGTATAAGTAGCCACACTTGGCCTCACTTAGAAGCAAGAAACTCGACAAGGATTCGGTGAAGAAGAAGTATGAAGAATGTAATAATCGTAAATAGGAACACAAGTGATAACAAGCAATTAATACACGCTGCAAATTACAAAAACGAAATATTCAAGAAATACCCATATAAAAACTGCAAATGGAGAACTTTTGAGCCATTTTATTATATTTTTGCGAGTCAAATACAATAGATGATGGAATGGTGCACCTAGGCTTGTCTCAAAGGACAAGTAGGACCAAACCCAGGTAGGAAAATGGTTGAGCTGAAAGCTGCCCAGCTGCTGCACCAATCTACATTGCGCTGCCTAGAAAACTGTTGCTCTGTTGAAGTTCGAATGCCTTGAAGGTACGCCAAAACTACCCATAAATTTATATGCTTTTAACCCCAGACTCCTTGGCCAAAACCCAAAAAAACCCAGAAGGGATTTTTGCTGGTTTGGACTTCTGATTTTCGATCCCCTTGGAGCCTCACCTCAGCTCTTGTTGCCAATTTCGACTTGCTGGAAACTGCCTGCAAATCCACCTGAAAACCCCAAAATGTTGGGTTCACCCGTGCTATCCAATCCCTGACTCCCCGGATGATCTCTTGGCCCAACTCAGCTACTCCCAAGTACCACAAAAATCTACTGTGTGGCCTGTGCTTTGTCCCTCAACCTAGTAGTTCGAATTGCTGGAATGTTGGCTCAGCTGGCTGTAAAACCCAGCAAGAACGCTGGTCTAATGTTGCTACCTCAGCTCCCTGATCTCCTGACAAGAGATGTGATCCCTGCTGGTCTCAAACTCCATTTGCGTGATTCCTGGCTGCCCAGAAATACGCACTCCCTACTCTGCGCTGGTTGTTGGTGTGTGTCATTGCTCAAGAACTCCTGAAAACTCCTGTGGAACAACCTCCCTAAGGCTGGCACCAATGATCCCCCATAGTAGAGATTGAATCTCCCGCGTGAGAGACTCGTGGCTAAACAGCTGGTAGACTCACTAAACAACAGAGTGAACAGATGTGTGTTTGTTTGCAAATGTCAAAGATGATCCCAAAATGAGAGTTGATCTCTCCTTATAGCTCCTTAGGCCTCCTAGGCCTCATGTGGGCCCCTCCATCCACCCATTCGACTTCCCTCCAAGCATATCGAAGGGCTAGTTTGAATTCCTCATGTGGGTGGCCCCCACATTCCACTAGCTACTAAATAAAGTCGATTTGGTCCCCAAGTCCCTAAGTTGAATGTGTGGGGTCCTCTTCCTTAGTAAAAAATGTACAAAATTGTGCAACAACGCCCTGTTACTAATGTTCTTGAGAAGGGACATGACAGTGCTTCCCTCCCAAATATTGCTTGCCCTCAAGCAACCTCAAAGCTGGGCGCTCCAATATATGCTCACCCTCCCAGGTGGCATCCTCATCTGGCAAGTTCTTCCAACGCACCAAGAACTCCTTAATGGTTTTGCTCCTCAGTCTCCTTTTCCTGCTGTCCAAAATGGCCTTTGGTTCTAACACCAAGTGGCCCACATCATCTAGTGGGGGTAGATCAACTGTTGCTATCACTTGTTGTCCCAACACCCTCTTAAGGCATGAGACATGAAAAACATTGTGGATCCTACTCCCCTAAGGCAACTCCAACTCCCCTGAGGCAACTCCAACTCGTCTAATCACCTCGATAGGGCCCAGAGAAGCGTGGTTGTAGATTCTTGGCCCCCTTCCGTTTCAGTGTTGACTGCTTGTAAGGTTGCAGCTAGAGGTATACCAAGTTCCCCTCCTCAAAGTGTCTTTGTTCTGTGCCACTCTGCGTAACGTTTTTGTTGATTTTGGGCTGTCACCAATTTATCCTTGAGAGCCTTGAGGATATTTTATCTCTCTTGGACTCAGTCTTTAGCCTTTGGGGCTCAGCTGTCTCCAAAAACAATATTAGCAAAAGACAATGTAAGGACCTTAAATTCAAATATCAAAATATGTAATTTAACACAGAATTTAAATAATTTAACTAATGAATACCAACCTGTCTGCTCTGCTGTGAAGCTATACTGCAATTGTTCTGCTGTAATTTTGTCCTGCCTGTAGTTCTTGTCCTGGCTACGTTACCAAAATGGCCAAAACCACCTTGCCTCACTGGGTACAACCTGGGTACACAGTCTCAGAATTCTTTCCAATCGAAGCAACCTGATTCCCCGTGCCCAAAAACTCCAGTGCAATCAAGACTCAAGAGTGTCTGTATCTCTGTGTTAAAATTGTTCTATGTTTTTCCTCCTCTCCTTTCTCAAGATTTCCTTCCTCCTTTTAATTCCCCGTCCACCGCCTTCCTCCCATCTCTGTGTCAATTTTGTCACGTGTAACTTTATGAAATCAAATCTCATTTGATTTCGTTGATTTTATTTGGATACGTAGATTTGATTTAATCAAGTTTATTTATTATTTTAAAGAATTAATTTGATTTATTTAATTTATAATTTTAGTTAATTTATATTATTATTTTATTAATTTTAAATTTTAATTTGTAAATTAAAATTAACATTTTTTGTTGATTTTAAGGATTTATCATATATATGATATTCTGGTGAGGTATTAATTCATTACCTTAATTTATATCTCCTCTTGTAGTAACTAGCTTATATATATAGTGCGATACATGCGGGTCCATGCATACGTAGCTATCGGATGGAAGTCTCATATGTATGCTAATACTCGTATTTTATTTATAGTTGGATCATTACATACATCCCTCCTTCCAAAAAACTTTGTCCCGAAGTTAGGGTTTTTAAAATATATTAGTGATTAATGTGAGTATATAAGTCTTTATATTTCAAGATTGAATTCGTTTTATATGGGTACTTAAAATTTGTTTTCTTAAATATTTTAAGATTTTACAACTATAATATTCATGTTCTGCTCCGGTTGGTTCTCCTAGCTACTCTAGAATCATCATATCCTTCCTAATATCTTCCGCTTCCATCCTATCTGTCCTCTACTAGAGTGTGCCATGGCGTCAGCTATACTGACTAATATTCATAGGCTCTCAAGGGTATCAACATCGATTATATCAACCTGATTGCCCAGTAAGCATATGACAATCATCATCACACGTCTAGGGGAGCGTGATTCGCACAGTCCTCCCATGACTCCAAGTTTTGGAGGATAAATGGTGGACAATACCTCCACCCCTCCTAGTGGGACTTGAGTCATTGATCTCTCATGGAGCCTCATTGAGCCTTAATTGTACTGAAATTTTTGTCATCACGTGGCCATTTTGGTAACTTGCAATGTAAAAACTTGTCCATATATTATAACATATCCATCAATATTTATAAAATAAATAGTTTTTGTATAGCTCATACATGTTGTTATCTACAGTATAACATATTTGGTCATGTCTTGCTCATGTTATTGGCTTTCATATTGAAATTGTAATCATTCTTTCATTTCTATCTCATTAATCACATCGATATGCATAAATGAAGCAAAATTTATAATATCTTAATTCATATCATAATTCAGGATTTAGATTTTATAACAAGGTTTATCAAATATTGAACTTCATCTTGGTATTCATAACTCAGTAAGGTTAATTTAAATAACAAATTTCATCTTGGTATCCACATACCAGTAGAATTAAGCAAATAACAAATATCATATTTCAGTAACATAAAAATTCACATTTATATGTGATCCTTCAAAAAATGGTTTTGAGTATCTGATTTAAAGTGAAGTAAATATATACAAAATATGGCTTAATGTTTTTCAAAATTGACACAAGTTGGGGTATTTTTTACATATGATTTCTGTATCTTCCCAAGTAGTCGATTCAGGGCTATACTTGTCCCACTGGACCTTAACTTGGTCTACCAGACGATTCCTGAGTTGTCGAACCCTATGTTCCAGTATATGTACTGGTTCGACCAAAATGATTCCCTAGTTTGATAGTTGCAGTTCCTTCCATTGAAGGTTATGAGATTTGTCAGCTATGTAATGTCTTAATACGGACACATGAAATGCATTATGAACTTTATGCAGGTGAGGTGGCAGTGCAAAACGATAGGCGACAGGTCCAACTATTTCCATGACTTTAAATGGTCCGATAAATCGGGGTGACAACTTTGTCCCTTTTCCAAATCGGATAGTGCTTTTATTTGGTTTGATGCATATGAAAATTTGATCTCCTACTTCATATTTCTTATAAGTTCTGTGAGCTTCAGCATAACTCTTTTGTCTATCCTGTGCTTCTTTTAACCATTGTCTAATTTGTTTTACCTGTTCCTCCATCTCTTGGATTAATTCTGGCCCTACTATCACCCGATCTTCTAACTTGCCCCAACTTAATGGTGTTCTGCAAGGTCTACCGTATAATGCGTCAAAAGGAGGCATTCCGATTGAACTATGGTAGCTATTATTGTATGCAAATTCGACTAAGGATAAATACTTTTCCAAATGTGATCGTTGATCCATAACGTACATCCTCAACATACCTTCTAGTACTTGATTTACCCTTTATGTTTGCCCATCAGTCTTAGGATGATACGTTGTACTTAAGTTTAGTTGAGTTTCTAAGGCTGACTGCATGCAAGTCCAGAATCTTGAAATGAATCGTGAGTCTCTATCTGATATGATCTTCTTAGGTACTCCATGAAATCTGATAATTTCATTTATGAATACTCGAGCTATGTCAACAACTTCATAAGTATCTCTTACAGGAATGAAATGGGCGTTTTTTGTTAATTTATCCACTACCACCAGAATGGCATTGTGCCTTTGTAGAGTGAGAGGTAATCCGACGATAAAATCCATAGAAATTATCTCCCATTTGGTCATAGGAATGTTGTGAGGTTGCAAGAGACCCGCTAGGTGACAATGATCAACTTTCACTTGCTGACATTCAAGACATTTGCAATGAATTGAACAATATCGTGTTTTATGCCTGGTCAGAAGAAGAGTTTCTTGGTATCAGTATACATTTTCTTAACTCCGGGATGTGCACAATATACTGCTCTGTGGGCTTCCTTAAGGATGGTGCCTCAGAGATCCCCATTATCAAGAATATGCAGCCTTCCATGAAATCGCAAGATTCAATCATCTTTTAGTTCATATCCATCAAACTTAGGTTCTTTTGGCTTTTTACTATCAAGACTAGATCTTACCTTTAAATACCAGCTATCTCTTATGAGATGTTTTACTTCTCGTTGCCTTAAGTCTACTTTGATAGGTATAAGGGAAAATATTCGAGGTCTTCTGCTTAAAGCATCTGCCACTATGTTCTCTTTTCCTTTAATGTATGATATTCTAAAGTCATATTCACTTAGGAATTCACTCCATCGTCTTTGTCTAGCATTCAAGTCTCTTTGGGTGAACAAATACTGTAGACTTTGATGGTCGCTTTTAAGCATAAAGCTTTGCCCCACTAGATAATGTCTCATTTTATTTGGTTGATTTTATTTGGATATGTAGATTTGATTTAATAAAGTTTATTTAATGAATTAATTTGTTTTATTTAATTTATAAATTTTAATTAATTTTAATATTATTATTTTATTAATTTTAAATTTTAAATTTTAATTTGTAAATTAAAATTAACATTTTTTGTTGATTTTAAGGATTTATCATATATATGATACTCTGGTGAGGTATTAATTCATTACCTTAATTTATATCTCCTCCTGTAGTAACTAGCTTATATATATATAGTGCGATACATGGGGGTCCATGCATACATAGCTATCGTATGGAAGTCTCGTATGTATGCTAATACTCGTATTTTATTTATAGGTGGGTCATTACAAACAATGCATCATATCCATAAAGGGCAGGGAAAGGAGTCATATCGATGGACATGTGGTGCACAGTGTTGTAGCAGTACTCACCTAGATGCAACCACTGAATCCACGTCCTCTGTTGACCTATCACGTAGTTCCTCAGGTACCCCTCCAACCACTGATTAACTCTCTCTGTCTGGCCATCTGTCTGTGGGTGGTAGCTAGTGCTAGGAGTGAGCTCTGTCCCAACCAACCTGAAGAATTCCTGCCAGAAGCCTCCCATGAATCTGTTGTCACTGTTGCTCACTATGTTCTTAGGGAGCCCATGCAATCTGAAAATATCCCGGAAGAACAGCTCGACAAACTATGTAGTTGTGTACCTGGTGGGGATAATGAAGAAGTGGGGAAATTTCCTCAACTTGTTGACCACTACATATATGCAATCCTTCCCCTGCAGTGTGGGGAGCCCTGTGATGAAATCCATCGAAATACTTTCCCATTTCCCCTACGGGATGGGAAGTGGCTGTAGCAGTCATGCAGGGTGGGTCAACTCCCCCTTGTTCCTCTGACAAGCCTCACACTCTCATACGTATTGCCACATGTCTACCTTGAGGCCCTTCCACGTGAATCTCTCTCGGACAACCATATAAGTCTTTCGGAACCCCTGGTGCCTAGACAGTGGTGAATCATGTGTTGCCTGGAGTACCCTCTCCCTCAACTATGAGTTGGGCACTATGTAAACACGCCCCTTGTAATAGATGACCTCATTCATTACACGGTAATGCTCATCTGCATGGGTACCCTCCAATACCTCGTATGCCCTCTTGTCTTTGGAGTACTCCACCAACAACTGAGCCTTCTAATCATGGCAGATGCTCATGAGAGATAACCCAACTGGTCTTCGAGATAGAGCATCGGCCGCCACATTGTGCTTTCCCCACACATACTCTATATCGAAGTCATAGGCTTGCACCTTACTGACCCACTCTGTTGCCTGTCATTGAGGCCCTGTTGCCCCATGAAATGTCGAAGACTGTTGTAATCAGTTTTCAACTGGAACCGGTTACGCACCAAGTATTGGTGAAACTTGTCCAATGCATGCATGATGGCCAACATCTCCTTGTCATAGATGGAATATATCAGCTCATGCGGTAGGAGCTTTGGAGTCTCGAAAGCTATGGGATGCCCCTCCTGTGACAATACTACTCCAACTCCTACCTCAGATGCATCACACTCCACCGTGAATGGCTGAGAAAAATCCAGAAGTGACAAAACAGGGCAACTGCTCATCTTGTCCTTGAGGCGATCGAAGGCAACCTGTGCTCCATTAGTCCATGCGAAGGCCCCCTTCTTGGTCAAGTCGGTCAAGGGTGTTGCCAACTTTGAGAACCCCTTGACAAACTTTCTGTAGTAGGTGCAAATACCCAAAAATCCCCTCAACGTATTCACATCTTGGGAAACTGGTCAATCTCGGATGCCCCGAATCTTCTTCTCGTGGACCTTCACCCCATCAACTCCAATGATATGCCCTTGGTGGAGCATCTCTGTCAACCCAAACTCGCACTTGGAGAGCTTGGCATAAAATTATCGCTCCAAAATGCACAATACCTTCTCCAAGTGTTGGAGGTGCTCCTCCCATGTCTGGCTGTAAATCAGAATGTCATCAAAGAACAGTAGCACGAACCTCCTCAACTGTCCCTGGAAGACATGGTTTATGCATGACTGAAAGGTGACCGGAGTGTTGGTCATCCCAAATGGTATGACCAGAAACTCGAAGTGCCCATAGTGGCACTAGAAAGCAGTCTTAGGGATATCCTGATCCCTACCCTGATCTGGTGGTACCCTGAATGCAGATCAATCTTAGAGAAGTACTTGGCTCCTCTAAGCTCATCCATAAACTCATTAATGCGGGGAATGGGGTACCGGTATTTTAGTGTCTTCCGGTTGAGGGCCCGATAGTCAATGCACATCCGAAGGATTCCATCCTTCTTCTTCGCCAGCACCATTGAAGAAGTGAAAGGACTGGAACTTGGCTTGATATGGCCCAATGCTAGCAGCTCCTGGATGGCCTTCTCAATCTCGTCCTTATAGGCTTTGGGATGCCTGTAAGGAGAGGTGATCACTGCCTGCACACCCGGCTCCAACTCGATAGTGTGCTCAAACCCTCTGTCTGGTGGCTGCCTTGGTGGAATGTCCCAAAATACTACTGTGTATCTATCCAGCAAGGCTTGTATGTTTGCCGGTGGTGGTTGAGCCTGTCCTCCAGCCTCTGAGATCCTCAGCTCAACTGCCCATGCAATGTCCCCGTGCTGTAAATTTGCCTCCATCCTGTGGGCCGAAACTGTCTGAGGTGGATAAGACTGCATCCCTCTCAAGACTACCAGTTTGCCATCTGGCCCAATGAACTCCATCTCTGGTTTCCTACAATCTGTCGTGACTTGGCCAAGGGAATACAACCACTGGACACCCATCACCACGTTGGTGTCTGGCACATCGACCACAAAGAAATGGTCCGTCATTGAGTAATTCCCCATGACTATTGTCAAGGAAGGCACATATCTAGTGCACTGGATGGTATGGCCACTTGGTACTAGGAGTAAGAAGCCCTCGAACTCTGTTGTGGTGAGGCCCCTCCTCTAGATCAACTAGGCATCTATGAAATTGTGGGTGGCCCCACTGTCAACTAGAACTGACACCCTCTGTCCCTGTATGGTGCCTCTGATCCTCAGTGTAAAAAATTTAGGAATCCGTCATAAAGAAGAAAGAACTCCCCTTGTTGGGGCAATAGATGCCCCTCCCTGTGGTGGTGATGGTGGTGGCCCTTTGTCTATCGGACTCTCTCCATCTGTCCCACTGCGATCTTGCTCCACCTCATCCTCTTGGTCCTTGTCAAAAAATACCTCAATGTTGTGTGCTCGACCTGCAGAGCACTAATGGCCAGGTGCCCATGGATCTCTGCATGTGAAGCACAACTTCCTCCTCCAGAGGTCTTCCGTGTCTCCTCATCTAACTGCCCCTCCCTTGTGTGGTCCTCTGCGGTGGGGGTCTATTCTCATGCCCCTTCTGTGGGAAATGGGTCAGTCCAAGAAATGGTGCTCTAGTCTTGGGGATGGCCCCCTGTAGATCTCTAGCACACAAGACTGCTTCCTGCAACGTGGAGGGTCCGTGTGACTTCGCCAGTCCACACAGGGGCTCAAGCAAGCCCTCAATGAAGGTATACACACTCCTTGCCTCGGATAGATCCGGGACCATCACTGACACTCGTAGAAAATCTGAAAAGTATCGCTCCATCACCCTCCTGGTGAAGTCCTCATAAGAAACTATGTGGGCATGCCCTAGGGTGGTCAAGCCATGAAACCACCAATCATGGGCTTCCCCCTCCATGTGCAACGTGGCCATCTTGATGGCTTCCTGCTTTGTCATTCAGTTGAGTTGAATGTAGGTGTCCACCTTCTCAACCCAAGCCCTGGCCGTGCACTTGGCAGTGCCATCGAAAGTAGGGAAATACATCCTCCCTATAGTTCTCTGCAACTCGTAGTTTTGGGTCCCTTGTCCTCCATACCCCTTGTTCTTCTCATTGTGCTTGAGTTTGCAGTAATCTCTGAAGGAGAGGGCTTCTTTAAAGTCTTCATCCATAGATTGCCACTCTTTGAGGTAATCTCCCATCTGAGGGGGTTCTTCCTCCCTTACAGGCTCGATTTGTGCCACTGGCACGAAGGTAGGCAGTGTGGCATGAGTTGGCACACTGACTGAAGGGCGTTGCGCTATTGGTGAGGGGTGATCGAATGGTTGAGAGGTACTAGAAGTTTCCCCACACAAAAACCCTCTAAGTGTGGTCCTCTCTCTGTTCTGTGACTTGATCTCTTCTAGCATGTCTTTTTGCCCCTTGGCCAAGTCACTCAGGGCTCTCAGAAGGCTGTCGAAAGCCATCTCTTCCCTACTCTTGGGTTCTACCATTTCCTCCTTTTCGGCTACTGCTTTCCCCCTGTCTTCCGTCTCTGGAGTGATCTCTAACTCGCTTTCTCTGCTCCGGTACCTTTGTCTCCAGTAAGTGATGTTTTGCTAGTCCCCTTCTCTCATAGGAGACAATCCCCACGACTGAGCCAAGAACTAGGCTTTGATACCACTGTAGTGATCCTAAATAGGAACACAAGTGATAACAAGCAAATAATACATGCAACGAATTACAAAACGAAATATTCAACAAACACCCATATAAAAGCTGCAAATGGAGAACTTCTAAGCCATTTTATTATATTTTTGGAAGTCAAATACAATAGACAATGGAATGGTGTACCTGGGGTTGTCTCAAAGGACAAGCAGGACCAAACCCAGGTAGGAAAATGGCTGAGTTGAAGGTTGCCCAGTTGTTGCACCCATCTGCACTACGCTGCCCAGAAAACAACTACTCTATTGAAGTTGGAATGCCTAGAAGGTGCACCAAAACTGCCTAGAAATTTATATGATTTTAACCTTGACTTCCTTGGCCAAAACCTAGAAAACCCAGAAGGGATTTTAGCTTTCTAATTTTCGACCCCTTGGAGCCTCACCTTAGCTCTTGCTGCCAATTTTGACTTGCTGGAAACTGCACGCAAATCCACCTGAAAACTCCTCCAAAATGCTGGGTTCACCCATGCTAACCAATCCCTGACTCCCTGGATGATCTCTTGGCCCAACTCAGCTGCTCCCAAGTACCATGAAATTTTTTTGTGTGGCCTCTGCGTTGTCCCTTAGCGCAGCAGTTCGAATTGCATGAATGTTGGCAGACAGCGCAGCAGTTCGAATTGCAGGAATGTTGGCTCAGCTGGCTGTAAAACCCAGCAAGAACGCTGGTCTAATGCTGCTACCTCAGCTCCTTGATCTCCCGAGAAGCGATGTGATCCCTGCTGGTCTCAAACTCCCTCTGCGTGATTCATGGCTTCCAAGAAATACACACTCCCTGCTCTGCGCTAGTTGTTGGTGTGTGTCACTGCCCTGGAACTCCTGAAAATTCTTGTGGAACAACCTCCCTAGGGCGGGCACGGATGGCCCCCCAAAGTAGAGGTTGAATCTCTCGCATGAGAGACTTATGGCTCAACAACCGGTAGACTCGTTAAACAACAAAGTGAATGGATGTGTGTTTGTTTGCAAATGTCAAAGATGATTCCAAAATGAGAGTTGATCTCTCCTTATAGCTCGTTTGGCCTCCTAGGCCTCATATGGGCCCCTCCATCCACCCATTCGATTTCCCTCCAAGCATATCGAATGGCTAGTTCAAATTCCTCATGTGGGTGGCCCCCACATTCCACTCGCTGCTAAATAAAGTCAATTTGGCCCCTAAGTCCCCAAGTCGAAAGTGTGGGGTCCTCTTCCTTAGTAAAAAATGTACAAAATTGTGCACCAACACCCTATTACTAATGTTCTTGAGAAGGGACATGACAAAGAAGAGGCCACAATGAAGAAGTGCGAAGAAGTGATAAGAAGGATTCTTCTAGACATTATGAAGGAGAGTTTCTTTTGGGCAATCAAAGGAGAGTTTCTTCTAGACATAGTGAAGGAGAATTTTCTTCTGAGGTTAGCGAGGCAGAGTTTCTTGTGGGGCGAAGGAAGGATTCTTCTGGGATACTTGTTCTGGGTGACCGAGCTAGAGATCAAGATCATAGAGAGCGAGATTCTCTAGGAAAGACAGAGAAGAAGCAGTGTGAAGGATAGAGACCGAGTTTTTCTAGAAGAAGTCGAGGAGAGCAGTTCAAGATCAAGAAGAAAGTCGAGAAAGGGAAGAGGCAGAGCATCAAGGTTAGTGTCAAGGTTCTTTGGTGGATACTAGAGTCAAGGGTCTTTGTCATGGTCTTGGTACTCATCAATTGAAGATTTAGAAGAAGAATTTTGATCAGGTTTTCCTCTCAAGAGGTGAGAGGTTTTGGCCCTGGCTGACAAGCCTACATACTGTGTCACTTGTCTTATATTGTGCATATTGGTAATTGTTTTGATGAAAAGAACACAATAATAACGTAACGAAGAAAAGACTATAAGCTAAGAAATAAAAGTATATCACAAGCAATTATCAAGCAGAGAAATCTTTTAACTATCCATGCCCTAGATTTCTCAACATGGTTTGAGAGCTTAGGTGCTAAAGTTAAGAAGGGTCATTCAATCAATAAGGATCGTAGCAGATTCAAGGGCTACCAAGTTCAAGATCTTCAAAACTCTAGATTGAAGAAATCTACACCAACAAGAGGCTTGAAACCATCTTCAAGAAAGAAGGAAGACTAAAACATTCAAGAAGGATTGTGAATCAAGCTCTCTCTCATCAATCTCTCAGGAAGCAAATCCTCTATTAACATCAAGATAAAGGAGGAAGCAAACATCGATTTCTCAAGGCTATGACTATATTTGATAATAACAATATGTCTTTCTGCAAGGAAAGCAATAAATTGGTTGGGGTTGCAAATTTCCTTGCATGGAAGAAAATGATAGACCTAAATCTTATTGAGAATGAGGTCATGGATCACATCAAGGGATCGATAACCCAACCTCCAAAGGAAGATACTCAAGCACATGCTAGATTCATGAAGGGAGAAGTGAGAGCCCAAAGGATTTTTATAGAATCTATAAAAGACTCTCTACTCCCATATGTATCAAAGTTGGAGACTACAAAAGCTATATATGACAAATTGGAAGAGTTGTTTTATGTAAGTATTGCAGGAGAAATAATCTCATTAACGCAAGAACTCTACAAACTAAAGATGTTCAATGGAGATGGAATAGCCTCATACTTCATTAGGATATCCGCAATTCGAGATCAACTACAAGAGCTAGGAGAAGTCATGTCTGATAGAGAGATGACCATAGTGGTACTGAATGCACTACCGTAAGAATGGGGTAACTTCACTTCAAGTTTATATGGGAAGAAAGAGACTACTCCATTCCAAGGTCTATGTCCACTTTGTGAGACTAAAGAAACCAGATTGAAGGCAAAGGTTGATGTTGGACCAAATGAGCAGAATCAAGCATATGCTGCTATGGCAAGAAGAAAAGGGAAATTTGGAAAGTTTGGTCCTCAAAAGAAAAGGAAGAACATGGCTAAGGTAAGATGCTATGGATGTCAGGAACTTGGGCTCTATAGAAGAGATTGTCCTAAATGTAATAAGGACAAAAGGGATAGGGAAGAAGCCCATATTACCCAGGAAGTGAAAAAACATGAGACAAAGAAGCTTAAGAAGGAAGAAGTAAAAGATCTCTACTATGACTGAGATGATCTTCTTCACTAGAAGGTACTTTCCACTTGTAATTTATAGATAGGAGGCAATGTAAATAAGATAGAATGCATCAAATCATAGCATCATGGTAGAAGCATTAAAAGTAAGAGTTCTTGACATGAGAAGCAGAAAGAATGTCTGGAATAAGGGCTCTTGGAAACCTCATTGAAATCTCAAGTGATACTTATAGAAAGAAGTAGAGGTCATCATCGACTGGGATCATCATACAAATAGTCAATAAGGAAACATATGCTAGGTGAGTATATGAATGTGAAAATTTCTAAGTCTAACAATCTCTAGAATCCTACTGCAACCAACTAAATCTACTTCACCTAGATCGTAAATTACATTACAAACTTATTTCAGATTTCTTATTTAAATATTGAAATTACTGAAGCAACATACACCAAATTAAATATGATTCTGAAACATTGAAACTGAGCAAGGAAATAAAAACACATAGGACACCTTTATTTTTGGACAGAAGCCCCTGGAAAAACCCAATGCCAGAAAACTGGTGTAGCAGTTCTGAGGGTTTATTATTATGCAGGAGAAAATCTTAATACAATTCTACGATGCTCAACTAGAAATCCGATACAGAGAGAATACTGGACAAAAGAATGGTGAAATCATCTCACCCTATCACTTGGAGAATCAATGACTAATCCTGCTGAACTGGAGGCTTTGCGTCACCCTCTGCATGGCCTCCGCGGAGAATTGCGTCACTCCCAATAGATTCTGTGTCACCCCTGTTGGGTATTACGCTACCCATCTTCTGGATCCTCTGCTAACTGAGAAAAGTGATCTTCTGCCTCTCGGACTCACACCCCGACTTTCGACAACTAAAACTCGACTTCCCCTCAAGGACTGTGCTGCCTTTGCGTCAACACTGCTTGGGTCAGCGTCAACCATCCTCCGGACGTCTTTCCCTCCTTCCTCTGCCTCATACTCTCCGGAAATTCCTTCTTCTGGATTCTCACTGTCCCTTTGCTGCAAGAAATTACCTTAATCAATTTTTCCTCCTGAGAACATCTCACTTCAGAAAATTGATTTTCTTGATCTCTCTGTGTGTCTTCCAAATGACCCTCAAGCCCCTTCTTATATCTTTCTATTGGACAACCAATGGCCTAGATTAAATCTTAATCAAAGGCTCAGATCGTTTTGGCTTGACCCGTGTCTTTTTCTAGAAGTTTCACCTATGATTAGATTAATACCCGTTAATATTTTAATTTTGCTAAGTTTAGACTTAGGAATCCCATTAAAAATATTAATTATTTTGATAAAGTAAATTTTGGGTGGAATTTACCAAAACACTTTCTGGGTTCTTTAGAATACATGTGCCCAAGCCTCCCTTCAAAATTTTGAGGCTTAGAGTAGATCCGATGCTACCCCAAATCAACAATGAAAGATCCTCAAGTTTCTCTGATGGAATCCTTATCAAAGGATTCACTGATCTAGAAAGGAAGCAAATGTTTCATCAAGAATTCCAACTCATAGGGATTCAAGGGATGATGGTATGATGACATAACAATGAAGAAGGTCTAAAAGATAAATCTCTTTCGTTTAAAGGAAGCTATTATAGGAAGTTTGGATGACCCAAAAGAAAGATGAGGTATGTATGCTTACATAGGTGATTGTGAAAGACATGTTATCTGGTTGCAAGATTATATGGATCACTATTTCCATCTTGGGAAACATGATCAAAGAAAATAAGAATCTCCTCCTCTGAAAGTGGCAGAAAGCCTTAGGTCACACTTAGATGAAATCAACATAATATGTTCTCATATGAATCATAAGGGAGTTGACTACATTTAAGGAACTCTGATTGGAAGCTCCTGGAAATGAAGAGTGTGAGGAAAAAGGGGGGAATAGTTCATGAGATATGCAACAATAGTATAAGAGATTCAACATCCGAAGTCCAAGAAGATTTGACTAGAATATCTCCTAGAAAGATGTGAAGACTCTGATGGAAGTTGGAAAAAGATAGAGACCCTTGACAATGGATATTTGTGGGAGATGTGTCAACATGTATGCAGGATGTTGATACCTACAGAAAGATGTCATGATGAAATACCATCAGAAAGGTAATATTTCATTTAAGTGCTCATTTATTATTTTTGAACTATTATCTGGATGGGCTTATGTAGGACTTCCATAGGGAATATCTGTGGATGACTTCTAGGAAGACCATATAGAAGGATGTAAGATCCTTCTAGAAAATATGGCATGAAGAAAGCAGCATGACATAAAGCAAAGCTAGGTGGAAACCGGATGAATCACTTTCTGATAAAAGAAATGAGGACATGATTGACTCATGAGTGAAAGTGATGGATGGTTTGTGTCCTATGAAGAAGTCCCAAAAGATGAAGACTCCATGATGAAGAATAAATTCATGACATCAAAGGAAAGAGCACTTCAAGCAGCTAGTTGTTCCATGATATCCACATGAGGAGCTGTTGTAGGTCCCTAGTTAAGAGGGAGCCTGAAAAGAAGTTTCTTACTTGGAAGAAACTTGAAAATTCCTAAGCCAAGAGGGAGCTTAGGTACA
The DNA here is from genome assembly GCA_000404065.3 of Pinus taeda. Taxonomy (NCBI): domain Eukaryota; kingdom Viridiplantae; phylum Streptophyta; class Pinopsida; order Pinales; family Pinaceae; genus Pinus; species Pinus taeda. The sequence continues at coordinate 27,339 of APFE030173400.1, read as the reverse complement.
TTCCTTTTGTAGTAATGAGTACATTCCTTTTGTAGGAATGAGTACATTCCTTTATTGGAATATGTCCTCCCTATCTAAGAGGGAGAGATAGACACATCATTCTGGTCTTCACTTGGGAAGACAGAATGGAGAAATGGATAATTATTTGGCATCCGATACTCTTTAAGGATGAGATAGGGCATCCAACAGAAGAGCAGTCGTGGAGGACTGATATTCTTAGAGGGATGGGGAGTCCAAGATAAGAATAGTCCTCATGGAACACACCCTGAGTACCTGAGTAGGGGATTTTCCGAGAGAGACAATGATGATAATGTATATAAATCATTGGTCTTGCTAGCATTGAGCTCAAATCTTGTGGAGAGATGGAGTTGTTAGTCAAGGCCTTGCTATGTAACAATGCTGGTTGATATGATGCTATACAAATGAGTTACCAATCCGAAATTCTTCTTATGAGAAATTCTTCAGACTGAGAATGACCAAGTACCATTATGAATACCTCCCTAGTTAAGAGAGAGTGTTGAAAAGTGTAACTAGGTTTGGTCTTCATAATGACATGTAATTATGATTTTAAGTAATGAGGTGTAAAGGAGAAAAACAAAATTATTGTATTGACTTGCTTCATGGGTTTCATGAGCAAGAGATTTTGTATTTGAGTCAAGACTCCCATTGAGAGTCTTTAGGAATTATTTTTCATCTAGTCATAAAATGATAGAGTCATTGTCATGTAATGAAGTCATGTTACACTTTGTAAAAGGTCAAAATTGTCTATGTAAAGTATCCTACAAGACCTTGTCACTTATCCTCTTCAAGTCGACCTACAACAGTGGAAGAACTTGCTAGAAGAAGTCGGCCTACCTACTTGAGATCATGTTGGCTTAAGGGACATGAGGTGAGGTGTATAGGTAGCCACACTAGGCCTCACTTAGAGGCAAGAAACTCGAAAAGCATTCAGTGAAGAAGAAGTACGAAGAAGAGGCCACAAAGAAGAAGTGCGAAGAAGTGAGAAGAAGGATTCTTCTGGACATTACGAAGGAGAGTTTCTTCTGGGCAAGCGAAGGAGAGTTTCTTTTAGGCAATCGAAGGAGAGTTTCTTCTAGGCTTAGAGAAGGAGAAGTTCCTCCTGGGGTTGGCGAAGGAGAGTTTCTTCTGGTGTCAGCGAAGGAAGGATTCTTCTGGGATATTTGTTCTGGGTGACCGAGCTAGTGATCAAGATCATAGAGACTGAGATTCTCTAGGAAAAGCAGAGAAGAAGAAATGTGAAGGATAGAGACTGAGTTTCTTTAGAAGAAGCCGAGAAGAGCAGTTCAAGATCAAGAAGAAAGTTGAGAAAGGGAACAGGCAGAGCATCAAGGTTAGTGATAGGGTTCTTGGGAGGATACTAGAGTCAAGGGTCTTTGTCATGGTCTTGGTACTCATCAATTGAAGATCTAGAAGAAGAATTTTGATCGAGTTTTCCTCTCAAGAGGTGAGAGGTTTTGGCCCTAGCTGACAAGCTTACATAATGTGTCACTTGTCTATTGTGCATATTGGTAATTGTCTTGATGAAAAGAACACAATAATAACATAATGAAGAAAAGACTATAAGCTAAGAAATAAAGTATATCACAAGCAATTATCAAGAAGAGAAATCTTTTAACTATCCATGCCTTAGATTTCTTAACACAAACAGGCATTCCCCCTTTGAGGGTTGAATTTGTAAAATCTTATGTAAAAAATATTTTAGTGCATGGTGCCTCACACTTAGACACCATGGCTAAAATATTAGAGGGTGGAAAAATAATTAATCCCTTCATGAGTCAATTAATTAATATTTCTTGCACAAATAAAATCTAGTCTTAAGCCAAAAAATTAAATAATTTAGAGTCAAAAATTAAAATGTTAGAGAAATTAATTTCTCCAAGTGGAAAAATTCGTGGGTCTAAAATAAATTAATTTTTGGGGGTCCCTGACCAAGGGAATATTGAAAATTTTAAGAAAAATTAGACCCTTGAACCTTGGTGGTTAAGTCAAAGTCAATTTTTTGAGGAAATTAGCTCAAAATAATTATTTTTGAGGAAATTAGCTCAAAATAATTATTTTTGAGCTAAAAAAATGATTTTAATGAGAAATTTGAAAATCCCTCAAAAAAAATATTTCGACGTTGAGATTAAAAGATGATCAAATATTTATCAACGATCGAGATTATTTTGACAAGGATCAAACCAATTAAACATTATTTTCCACTTGGAGGACTTATCTATAAATTAGAGGCCGTTTTGCTTCTCAAGTCATGATGAAAGCTCTGACTCTAGTCTATGTAATTTTGTAATGTTGGTTTTGTTCCATTGATCTACTAAGAACGTTTCAAATATCATAATAAAAGACTCTAGGGTTCAGTTCATGGTGTTCTTTGTCCGATCATCTGTGGTATGTGCTTTCCTATATTGTGCTTAAAATTTTAAAGTTTGTTTATTCATTAGATGGTGATAAGAACATTCTATTGGTAGATTTTGGGTCTATCATAGGTGATCTGATTCAACATATGTCTAACAAGATTTATTGAAGAAAATATATAGAGTTTGCAGGTTCTTCGACCCTTGAGCTCCAAGTTCATAGACTTTGGAGGAGAGTCGACCTTGTTTGGGCCCTGAGATTTTTTTTTTGGTTTTCTTACTTCGCTAAGGTTGTGGGCAATACCATAACTTTTGAAACACATATGATCTATAGTCATTATTTATCATTTAAAAAACTATTTACACAAAACTATTTATTTCCAAGCATTGTATATTTGTATATAACTTGTACCTTGTTTTTGTAGAATAATTTTTGTAAATAAAGTTTTCTAACCCTTGTTTTCAGGTATATGGGTTTGGGGTTCTATTTTAAATTTTATGTTTTGGGGTTTTTAGCATACTTGTAAATATTCTTTAGATTTATTTTATTTTGTAAATAATTTTTAGATTTCAAAATTGTAAATATTCATTTGATTTAAGTTTTAATTTTGTAGTTTAAATTTTTTAATTAGATTTAACTTTTAATTTGAAATTCAAATTTTACTTGTAAAGTTTTTATCCCACATTCAAAATTTGAAAATAGTTTCTCTAATTTTTGTCTATATATACTAACCTTTCACCTTGTATTTTCTATTATACAAATAATTTCACTAACCCTTTGCATTTTAATTTTTTTTGTATATAATTTCTTGGGGCTTTTATTTTATTTTTGTATATATTGGGTTTTTTTGGGAATTTATTTATTTATTTGTAGAGTTGAAATCTCTCAAGGGATCAAAGAAAGGAGTAGACTTCTGAAGTTTCCAAACCTAAAAACCTTAGACGTCTTAGGGTTTTGAGCCCATTTTTGAAGGTTGCTTATTATCAAATTGGGGAAGAAACCCATTTTCCGAATGCCCTAGCCCTTATTCAACCTAAAATGCTAGTGTTTGGGACCTATTTTGCAAGCATTAAAAAGGTCATAAACCCTACAAGGGCTAGATCTCATTGCAAACAAGGGTTTTGTAATATCCCCAATTTTGATTTTTCATTTAATAGGATTAATGGAGTTTATTGGGGAAAGGCTAAGCCTAGCACAATTTTATAATCTAGGCATTGGAGACATTTTTGGTACATGGGACTTAGGAGAAATCGAAAATTCCAACCTTAATGGAATGTGGGGTCACCCCTCAAGGAATACACACCCCTTGGAGGAAAAATCGATTGTGTGGCAAGGAGGTCGAAATAGTTGGATAAGGGACCACAAGGGAAGGTGAGATAACAATTATAAATAGGGGGTTGAAGGCAACATGGGGGACTTTTTTTAATTTTCCATTTACACATTGTTGCTCAAGTTGTTCAGCTGAGTCACAGGTATTATTCAGGACCAGAGGTTTGCAAGGAGAAATATCACCCTCTTCTTTGTTGGACCACAAGTGCCACCCTGGGGAGGAATATTCTACTCTTCTTTGGTAGCTGGGAGGATACCACGTAGAAGCACGAATTTCTAGCACCAGTGGAATGCAGAAAAGGGAGCTACACAGGGCTTGGAGAGGTATTATGCCAGAGAGAAGAAATTTGTTGTTGCTGGGTTATTTTCTCACACATATATTTGCCAGAAGGAGGAAATTTCCAGGAGCAGAGGTGCTTTTCTCAGTAGAACGAATTGGTGTGGCTGGGCCTGCGTCTTTTTCCCCCACGACTGCGCAGGTGGTTGGGAAGCTATTTGTGGGAAGGCTCAGTGAGTGGGATTGAAAAGCTGGAATTGTTTGGGATTTGATTGGAGGGGAATTGAAGGAGAGTTCCTAGCCTTTGAGGAGCTAGAAACAACCCAACTATCCCAGGTGACATTTTCTAGCAATAGAGGAAGGCCAAGCATTTTGGGGTCAATTTTGGAGCATCAAAACTAGGACAAACCATTTATGGGTTTTTCTTGGTTTGTCAAGGAGATGCTTAGATTAATTTGGCGGAATTTTCTGAGCAGTGTAGAGGGCTCAAACAAGTGTCTCTTTCCAGCCAACAGGGCAGATTTCAAGGGCAGCGTATAATGACCCATCTTGAATTAAAGGGAGCATAGGGATATTGGCATGCACACGAGGCATGCATATGATAGCTACATATGCATGCATTGCCTACACTGCACTAGTATACATATTGGTTAATATTGAAAAATGTCTATATTTAGGGTAATGAATTAACTATTGAAGTAAATACCTAACTCATGAGAATATAATAGGGTACTTGATATATGTACCATCACCATAATATATATATATATATATATACTATTCTACTATATAAAATAAAGATAATGCAATGTATTGAACTCACTACAAAGGAATTATAAATATATATATTTATTCTAACAAAAGAAACTACGTATTCTATAAAATGAAGGAAAAGTAATATACATTAGAAAGAAAAGTATATATATAATATATATTATATATATATTATATATATAATATATATTATTTAAATTGTGGTTCAAAATAAAACCATAATACTGTGAAAATAATTTAATATAAACAAAAAGGGAAACATAATATGATAAAAGAGCTATATTATAAATAAAAGGCATTGTCATTAAGTCAAGGTCAGGAGAAGGCAGTGACCACCTCTACAAACTTATGAAGTTATCAAATTAAAGGCGGTGGAGAAATTTGGAAGCGGTGGAGTGATCTCTCCAGTATAAAATGTAATATTCCAAATTAGCCATGGCTAATTGGAATATTCGATTTTGGTCTGATTTTTGCCTTCTATAGTTACTTGTAAATAAAAAAGTGAGGATGGGGGACATAACTCACTTTTAGAATAAAAAGTCACTTCCTAGTAGCACAACGTTGTGACTTAAAGGGGAGCCAAAGGGGGACGCAAAAATGGGGCCCATGCAGACACATGGAGGGACTGCGGAGGAAGGAAGAAACACATGGCAAGAAGGGGATCGCGCAGGAGAAGGTGAGCTTAGGGATTGTGAGAGGCAGAGGCTATAAAATACAGAGGAGTCCCCTCATTTTGGGTCATTCAGTTATGTGCATTTTGAGCTAGTTGTTTCGACTTTTGAGCACGCTGGCTGTTTAGCTAGTCTGCAGCATTGTTTAGTGCATTGAGTGTCTCCGTTCGGAGATCTCACCCTTAGCCCCGGGGACTTCGAGTGCCTACTCGGGCAAGGTATTTCCTTTGGAATTTTAGCAGTAGTTTTATTAGCATTCCAGCAGCAGTTTCAGCAGCGTTTTGGAGGACTGCGCAGCACTGGGAGAGGGATGCAGTTCTTTCTGGTAGTAGTGTTGGATTGGGATTTTTGCAGGAGGATTTATGCTGGGTGATTGAGCAGGGGACCAACCCTTGCCTATTGGAGAAGTTTGGGTAGAGTTTTAGGTAGAGTTTAGAGGGGTCTTCTTCAGTGGCAGCGCAGGGCATTGAGGAGCTGCGCAGAACCCCAAGGGGGTGATTTTCTGGGGTCGACTATTCCAGGAAAGCTTTCTGGGTTTTTCTGGGATTTTGGAGTAGAGCCCGATTCCAGAGTTTCGGCATTTTCCGAGGAGGGGAGCAGCCCCAAATCATTATTTGTTTTCTAGCAGCAGCAGCAGCATGGCAGTTCTCCAGCAGCATCCACGTAGAGAGGCCATTCCTTGTTATTCTGAGTATTTCTTCACTTGCCTCGCGCAAGTCGAGGTGCCATTTGTCTGATCACCTCTTGTACTCATTTTATTGCTCAGTATAATAAAATGGCTTAACATTTCTTGCTACATTTCATGTGTATCTGTTTATATTTCCGGTTTACATTATTATATGTTGTTCCACTATTATTTTGTCATCGTTGGGTTATTATATCATTTGCACGTATTTTGGTTGGAGTTTGTTGGGGTTTGAGGGATATTCCGGGTTAGGGATATTACAATGGTATCAGAGCATAGATCTGGCTTAGCCTGTGGAGCTAGCAATCTATGACACTGGGGGAAAAACCCTACATTTGTTACAAAGGTAGGAGATACAAAGACACTAGACGTAGGTTGGAGAATACCTACGGAGAGGGAGACTGTGTGCCGGTGGTGGACGCAGAACAAGAGCTGGTGGTTGATGCAGAACAGAAAGAGCCGGTGGTGGACGTAGAGTAGATGGCAGACGAGGACGGGAAGAGATTTGCGAATATGCTCCTCAAATCAGTGTAGGATCTATCGAGGCAGATTGAAGTGATGGGGCAGAGATTCATGGCAGTAGAGGCCAGACAGCGTGAGAGCCCACGAGTTTTTTAGATTTGTGAGGGATCAGGTGTATCCCATCATTTGCCAGAGCAACATGATACGGCGCAGTAGGTGGCCTCGCATGCCCTTACACGCTCTACCATGCCCACGTTTTTAGGAGTAGACACAGGGGTTGGAGCCCAACAGGAGGCAGAGCCTGGCCATATGGGCGATTATTTTGCAGAGTACCAGGCATATGGGCAGGAATTCAGGGATGCTCTTTCATTCAAAGACTTTTTTTAGCTCTAGCGGGATAGTAGGTGTCGCGTTCATCACAAAGGGAACCGACATTACCATGATGGTGACACCCACCGTGCAGCGAGTAGATTCCACTTGCCTACATTTGATGGTTCATCAAACAATTCAACAAAGTCCTGGGCGGAGAAGCTGGACATTTATTTCCAACTCAACCAGATGTTGGAGGCGGAGGCCATCAAGGTGGCAACATTGCATTTGGATGGCGAGGCCCAAGATTGGTGGTTTCATGGGATGGTTACACTCAGGCACTCTACAGTGACGACATATGCAGAGTTTACCAGGAGATTGATGGAGCGATTTGATCGGAGGGATCCAGAGCAACATTTTGTTGAGTTGACGAGGCCCAAACATACAAGGAGCCCAAAGACCTATATTTCATATTTCTTGAGGATCTCCGTGATGGTGCCAGACCTCTCCATGGCACGGAGGGTCTATATGTATGTTGAGGGGTTAGCAGAGCCACTTCGGGGTCTAGTCCAATCTACTAGACCAGCTACACTCTAGGACACTGTCAGTAGGACCCAGGACTTACAGGATGTCTTACCCAGGACCCGGACACCATACCCCCAAAGATAGCCTTTTCAGTCTAAGGGGAAGGATGTGAGGATTCCACCTCTGAAGGGGAATCCAGGATGAGTATAGATTGAGGACGATGTCAAGAGGGAGCTGAAGAAGAAGCGGTTGTGCTTCACATGCCAGAAGCCGTGGGCACCAGGACATAAATGTGCTGCTGGCAAAGCACATTTTATTGAGGTCTTCTCCGAGAGCAGTGGAGAAGAGGATGACGAGGAGGATGTGGAGGCAGGAGATAGCCATGGCATACAGGGACCTTTGCCACCTCCACCGCCAGCAGAAGGTGGTGCATCTTTTGCACCCACCGAAGGGGCCCTTGCAGCATTGCGAGGAGTTCCCAAGTATCTGATGCTACGTATACGAGGGACAGTAAGTGGCCAATGCATATCAGTTTTGGTTGACAGTGGGGCAACCCACAACTTCATCGATGCACAAATGGTTGAGAGGAGAGGTATTCAGACAGAGAGCTTCGATGGGTTTTCAGTTTTGGTCCCAGGAGATCAGACCATGACGTGTGCTCGTTATGTTCTAGAGCTTTCAGTGATGATGGGCACCTACACATTGACTGACCATTTTTTCGTGGTCGATATCCCGGACACCAACATGATACTGGGTGTTCAATGGCTTATCACTCTAGGGAAGGTTACAACGAATTGGAAGACCCTAGAGATGGAGTGGGGTGATGAGAAGACAGGGAGGCATGAGAAGATAGGGGACAGCACACATATCCGCCTCATACTGTGTCGGCTCATCGGATGGAGGCAGTTTTCTGGAAGGGAGACATAGAGTGGGCAGTGGAGCTGCGTGCATCAGAAGCAGGGACTACAGGGCAGACGGTACATCCAGAGATCCAGTCCATCCTTGATCAGTATGCCATAGTGTTTGGAGAGATTCCACTAGGATAGCCATCGGATTGGGGGTTTGAGCAAACTATCGAGCTTGAGCAGGGCATCCAGGCAGTGATCACCACCCCTGTAGGCACCCCAAGGCCTATCGGGACGAGATTGAGCGGGCTATCCAGGAGTTGTTGGCTCTTGGGCACATTCAACCGAGCACGAGTTCTTTTGCTTCTTTTGTGGTGTTGGTGAAGAAGAAGGACAGTACATTGACTACAGGGCCCTGAACAAGAAGACCTTGAGGAATAGGTACCCCATACCCACGATCGATGAGTTGATGGACGAGTTGAGGGGAGCACGATTCTTCTCAAAGATTGATTTGAGATCTGGTACCATCAGATTCGCGTGAGGGAGAAGGACATTCGCAAGACCGCCTTCAGGTGTCACTATGGGCACTTTGAGTTCTTGGTGATGCCTTTTGGGCTAACCAACGCCCCTGCTACATTTCAGTCCTGCATGAATCACATCTTCTGTAGTCACTTGAGGAAGTTTGTGTTGGTATTCTTTGATGACATTCTCATTTACAGAAGGACTCGGGAGGTGCATCTCCAGCACATTGAGACGGTATTGCATATCTTACAGGTGCAGCAGTTCTATGCCAAACTCTCCAAGTGTGAGTTTGGGTTGATGGAGATGTTGTATCTGGGACACATCATTGGAGTGGATGGAGTGAGAATCCACGGGGAGAAGATCAGGGCCATCAGAGAATGGCCGGAGCCGAGAAATGTGACGGGACTTCGAGGATTCATTGGCATTTGTACTTACTACCGGAAATTTGTCAAAGGTTTCTCACAGCTTGCTGCACCCCTAATAGATTTGACGAGGAAGGGGGCATTCAGTTGGTCGGATACGGTGCAGCGAGCCTTTGACAGGCTCAAGGAGGTTATGAGCAGCTACCCAGTGCTTGCGTTGCTAGATTTTATGCAGCCCTTTGTTTTGGAGTGTGATGCGTCGGTAGAGGGGATCGACGCAGTATTGATGCAGGGAGGTCACCCTATAGCCTTTGAGAGCCGGAAGCTACTTCTGCATGAGAGGTTGTATTCTATATACGACAAGGAGATGGTCGCCATCATGCATGCATTGGCTAAGTACCGGCAGTTTTTGGTGGGTAACGGGTTCAGGGTGAGGACTGATCACAATAGCCTCAATTTTTTTTTGGAGCAGAAGTAGCTACAGGAGAGGCAGCAGAAGTGGATCAGCAAAATCCAAGCATATGACTTTGACATTAAGTATGTCAAGGGTAAGAACAACGTGGTAGCAGATGCCCTTTCACGTAGACCAGCCACGTTGTCTCTTATGAGCTTGGATACCGATTGGAGGGCTCGACTCTTAGTAGAGTACTCCAAGGACAGGTTTGCATGTGAGGTTCTGGATGGGCAGGTGGCAGAGGACAGGTACAGGGTGGTCGATGAGATCATCTATTTTAGGGACCGGATATTCTTGACTGAGGGGTCTCAGCTCAAGAAGAAGATACTCCAGGCATCACATGATTTACCATTGGCAAGACATCAGGGGTTTACCAAAACCTACAGGGCCATTAAGGAGAGGTTCTCATGAAAGGGCCTCAAGGAGGACGTACTCCAGCACATCCAGGAGTGCGATGTTTGCCAGAGGAACAAGGGAGAGACGAGCCATCCCACGAGATTATTGTAGCCTCTACCCATTCTGGAGGGGAAATGGGAGAGTATTTCGATGGACTTCATCACAGGGTTGCCCATGGTACAGGGCAAGGATTGCATCTTTGTCGTCGTTGACCGACTGACGAAGTAAGCACACTTCTTTGCCATATTCGCACACTATACAGCAGCACAGGTGGCCGAGCTGTTCTTTAGAGAGATCTTCAGGCTACATGGTCTTCCTAAGACCATCGTCAGTGATAGGGACAACCGTTTCATGGGTGGGTTTTGGCAAGAGCTTTTCCGGTTGGTGGGGATGGAGTTGACACCAAGTACCAGTTATCACCCACAGACAGATGAGCAGACAGAGATAGTTAACAAGTGACTAGAGGGCTACTTGCGTAACTATGTCAGTGGGCAGCAGCGAGCATGGTTGAGGTGGCTGCATCTAGGGGAGTACTGCTACAATACTTCACATCACATGTCCATTGGTATGTCACCATTCTATGCCTTGTATGGGTATCATCCTTTATCTTTTGCTGACGTGATGTTTGGTGATAGCAAGGCTCCCAGAGCCAAGATTTGGATCCAAGAGAGTCAGGATATTCTTCGAGCTCTCAAGGATAACACGACTACAGGACAGAACCAGCAGAAGCTGTATGCCGACAGGGGTCGGGTGGAGAGATAGTTCGAGGTAGGGGACATGGTCTAACAACGGTTACAGCCATATCGACAGTCGTCACTAAAGCAAAAGGGGGTTGAGAAGCTCAAGCCCTGCTTTTATGGGCCGTACAGGGTGATACGCAGGGTTGGATAGGTTGCATATGAGTTGGAGTTGCCCCAAGGCAGCAAGATTCATAACGTTTTTCATGTATCATGCTTGAAAAAGGCATTGGGGCAGCAGGTGACAATGATAGATGAGCTATCACCCATGGATGACGAGGGGCATTTGGTATTGCAGCCGAAGGCTATCATTGATACTAGGGAGAGGCAGCTGCGGAGCAGGACGGTCCGGGAATTCTTGGTGAGGTGGAAGAATTTGTCGGATGAGGATGCCACTTGGGAGAGTGAGAAGATGCTGCAGCATCCATCACTTCAGTTGCTTGAGGACAAGCAACTTTTTGCTGGGGGAGACTGTAATATTCCTAATTAGCCATGACTAATTGGAATATTCGATTTTGTTCGATTTTTGCCTTCTATAGTTACTTGTAAATAAAAAAAGTGAGGACGGGGGACATAACTCACTTTTAGAAGAAAAAGTCACTTCCTAGTAGCACAACGTTGTGACTTAAAGTGGAGCCAAGGGGGCCAAAGGGGGACGCATAAATGGGGCCCACGCAGACACATGGAGGGACTGCGCAGGAGGGAAGAAACACATGGCAAGAAGGGAATCATGCAAGAGAAGGTGAGTCTAGGGATTGTGAGAGGCAGAGGCTATAAAATAAAGAGGATCCCCCTCATTTTGGATCATTCAGTTATGTGCATTTTGAGCTAGTCGTTTCGACTTCTGAGCACGCTGGCTGTTTAGCTAGTCTGCAGCATTGTTTAGTGCATTGAGTGTCTTCGTTCGAAGATCTCACCCTTAGCCCCGTGGGACTTCGAGTGCCTGCTCGGGCAAGGTATTACCTTTGGCATTTCAGCAGTAGTTTCATCAGCATTCCAGCAGCAATTTCAATAGTGTTTTGGAGGACTACGCAACACTGGGAGAGGGACACAGTTCTTTCTGGTAGCAGTGTTTGATTGGGGTTTTTGCAGGAGGATTTATGCTGGGTGATTGAGTAGGGGACCAACCCTTGCCTATTGGAGAAGTTTGGGCAGAGTTTCAGGCAGAGTTTAGAGGGGTTTTCTTCAGTGGCAGCGCAAGGCATTGAGGAGCTGCGCAGAACCCCAAGGGGGTGATTTTCAGGGGTGACTATTCCAGGAAAGCTTTATGGGTTTTTCTGGGTTTTTGGAGTAGAGCCTGATTCCAGAGTTTCTGCATTTTTCGAGGAGGGGAGAAGCCCCAAATCATTATTTGTTTTCTAGCAGCAGCAGCATCACGACAGTTCTCCAACAACATCCACGCAGAGAGGCCATTCCTTGTTATTCTGAGAGTATTTCTTCACTTGCCTTGCGCAAGTCGAGGTGCCATCTTTTTTATCACCTCTTGTACTCATTTTATTTCTCAGTGTAATAAAATGGCTTAGCATTTCTCGCTGCATTTCTTGTGTATCTGCTTATATTTCCGGTTTACATTATTATATGCTTTTCCACTGTTATTTTGTCATTGTTGGGTTATTATATCATTTGCACGTATTTTGGTTGGAGTTTGCTAGGATTTGAGGGATATTTCGGGTTAAGGATATTACATAAGAGGAGAAAAGGTACTGTAGAAAAGGGGGAGAAGAATTCTTTTATGCAGCAGGAGACAGAGGAGGAATTCTTATAGAGGGAGATAGAGGAGGAATCTACAAGAGAGAGAGACACACAGAGAAGGAATGAGCTTCATTGTTCTTGAAGCTTTTGGGCATAGGGGCCAGAGTACTTCAATTGTGAAGTATTCTAGAATTGGGTACTCAGTTTGTGCTCAGTTTGGCAGGGAGGTTTTGGTCATTGTGGTAACGAGAGAAAATTTGGAGCTACATCAACTCAGGATCGACATCAAACACGAAAACCAGGTATCTATGAGTGAATTAAATTGATAGATTCCTATTTAAACTTCAATTGTTAAATTTTGGTAGGATTCAGGGATACAAATTTTGGTTAGGTCACTACATACTGGTATCGAAGCAGTTACAAACACTCGGACCTGCTAAAATAGTGTTACAATCTGTGTTGATAAAAAGTCTAATTCCTGTCGTGATTCCCTTTTCATGAATCCAAGTTTTAATTCTTTTATTTTATTTTTCTTTCTTCTGTGTTTCTTATACCTTTGTTTTCGGAGGTTTTAACGAGCATAATTGCTACGAGAACCCTCCTTGAAATCACATATTTAATAGGAATACGCTCTTATTCATGTAGAATTTGCAGAGAAATATTTAGTGTGAAGATTGAGATTGCGAATTCCATAGGTAATTCACAAGGTTAAAGAAGACGGGTCTAAGGTTCTATTTTTCTTCCCACCACATCCCTATTAGAGAATCAAAGATGTAGGCAGTCAATCAAATATTTCAATAACTCGAATAAAAGTTACCTTCCGTCCCTTAAAACCCACCCTTTACTTTTTCCAAGGAACTTTTGCAATGGGCTATGTCATATGAATTTGGTTCACTAGATTCTGTAGCTATGTCCGTCTAGTGTGATATTTTTTATTCACAAGCATAAGCTAACCCATTAGCAAAGACATAACCACGTCTTTAGGCCTTTACTCTGTATAATGAGCTTATGTTTATGTCAAAATAAATAGTGAAATGTAGCTCATTACCATTCCTTGACATTTCCTAAAAATGAATTCACAACAAGAGTCCATGTTTGCTAGCTAAATTTATTGGCTAAAGACATGGGTGATTGACTAGATTTATGATTAGGGTTTTATTTGGTAGTTTTGAGAAATTTTGAGGTAGTTTATATAGTATATATATATTTAAAGAATTTCTTAATTTGGTTTTACTTAATTATAAAATGTTTAAAATAGTAATTAAATATCTAATAGATACTATCATCAAGGTAACAAGACCCTATATCAAGTGCGGACTTAGTAGAAAACCGCCTATTGGGCAAGCGTAGTGGGGTGTAAAATGGCTCGTTCCATGAGGTTCTACAAGCTAGGCCAAGGATCGAATTACTGAGATAAATTGGCATTTCTACTGATATTGCGAACCAACATCAAAGTGACATAATTCATGCCACCTATATATGGTGAAGTTAGGATTTCTATTTCTCTAAGAGAAAGCCCAAAAAAACAAAAAAGAAACACGTATTGATGAGAAAATCGCTCCAGCACACTAAATCCCTAGTCGGGTAAATTGTTTTTGAGGTTGATTTGTCTGACTTGGAAACCGCTTTCGATTTATCATTAAGGTCGGAATGGGTAGCCATCAATATAATCCAAGGAACTAAGGAAAGTTGTCATCCCTATTTTGATGACAGAGTACAATGCATTTTAGTATAATTTAAACCAACAACGGGTTTGTGTGAATAAACTTGGTGCTTGGTGGCCCAATTGCCACGACACGTTTCACTCCTAGATTTTGGATACAAATTCAACGCCACTCGGCAAAACCTATTTCTATAAAGTATTTGCAAGCTTGCAACTATAGAGGCGCAAATTTCTCATTATTATATACAAGGGTCAAGTTCAAAGGCATCGCTTTCTCTATTTTAAGCGATTATATATATATATATATAATATATATATTCTCAAATCATTCTCTTAAAAAATTTAAATGAATACTCAATACTCGATTTCCTTCTCTTGAAATTATAGTAGTATAAATTACGTAAAAAATTAAATTAGAATTGAGTAATCTAAATATTATAGATAAAGGCCTAATAATTATCAATAATGCATTTTTTTTTTAAAATGCATATATAACATGTTAAAAGAAGTTTTCTTAAAAGGTAAAAAGTGGTGTTCTATTATTATAAAGTGAATACAAATATGGAAAATTGACATTTATTTTGAGCCATAATTTATTGATTATATCAAAATTTTGGATATTAAAAATAAAGATAAATTATTAATATATAAAAAAATGAAGGTTTAAATAAAAGTATTGAATATGAATTTTAACAATAAAGATGCAGTGTTATTTGTATATTATTTTTTTTAAGTAAAAAGATAAAATTAAATTGACCTCTCTTATTGTATAGGTAGTCACTTTTACCAAAATTATTTGGACATGGTTTGATCATTTGTCATGTGCAATCATTTCCCAAATAATTGGTCAATCATAAAAGGAATTTTAACCATTCCATTGTGTCTAACAGTCCTTTGAGTTATATTGGTCTTTTGTCTCATTAAAAGATAGCTTTCTTTATTGAGATATAAGAGTCCTTTGAAGTTAGATTTGTCTTTTCCTTATATATATATATATATATATATATATATATAGTTTTTCACTCTTGATTTCGCTTACTTTGCCTAACACAGTGAAACTCTATATTTTTTGTTTTTATGCCACTAACATACCAATCTACTAAGTAACAAAGAATAATACACCATCATTATTGGTTCTCTGCGAAGGTTGGATAGGGCTGAAATCTGATTTCAACATAATTTTATTTTGTTTTGTGTGGTTTAAATTATATTCTTTTGTATTTTATTTATAACACTTCTTGATCTATATATATGTTTGTTAAATAATCTCTTCCACGGCCATAATAGGGCTAGAAAATACTAGGCAAATATTACAAAGTAATACTATGGTCTAAGAAGACACATGCATTTTAATAGGTATTATTACACATTAGGATAAAACACCATTCATTAGGACAAGGAGGTAGTGATACCACCCTTCTTGACCTCGGTACCAATGAGACCTGCCTGCAAGTAATAATAGCAAAAAAAACTATATCCGTATGTGAACTTGAATTTATGAAAATTATATTTATTAAATCTAAATTGTACCTCAGATTTTCATAATTTTATTATATGTCTAGGAAAAGCTGCGATGGTAAATACATATCAACGACGATGATGCCATCAGGTAGCATCACCATTGCTAATGCCACTACTGTCGTCATCGTCATCGCCATTGCCACCACCAAGACCATCATCAGCGACAGTCGCTTCAGCACCTGAGCTAACTGTTATAATGCGCTCATTGGAAGCCATGTTGGAAACATTCAAAAGGCTCGCCAATAGCTAATACCAACGAAGAGCAACCTCGCCTTGGGGAAAGAAACCCAGAGGAGTCCAAAGGTTTTGATTATAGACAACCGTAGGGAGATATTTCAAGGAAGCTGCAAAAGATTAAACTCCTAAAATTTTCAGGAGGACAGGCTAGAGAATGTGTTGAAGCATGGTTGGAAGGAAAGAATAGATGTTTTGCGCTAAGAGAGTATTCTTCTACCTCCAAGATGAAGATTGCCATATTTCAGTTAAGAGAAAGTGCTTTGATTTGGTGGGGAAATATGGAAAAACAATTACACCTCACAACGGATAATGTTCCCTGGGAGTTGTTCAAGGAAATATTCCGCGCTAAATACTTACCACTTTACTTTCAAGAGCAACAAGCCGGAGCTTTCCATATGTTAGTCCAAGGTAATAAGACAGTGGAAGAATATGAGATAAGATTTATGGAGCTTGTGAAATATGTTCTTTATCTAGATACTGATGAATGTCAAGTCGAATGCTTTGTATATGGACTAAATCCTCGAATCAGAGCCATGGTTAGGATGTGGAAGCCATTGTCAGTAGTCTAGGCAGTTGAATGTGGCCGTTATGCCGAGGAGCATCTAGGGATAAAAATAGATGTTAGACTGACAGTACCCTCGCAGCCAAGATTTCCAGGGAATAATCCCCGGAACTTCATCAGGGGGAGTAGCTGAAGACCACCTCCTTATGGTAATAGATTTAACCCAAGAGGTGTAGGAGAAAGAGCTCCCATGGCAGTTAATACTATAGCTGCTAAATCATCAAACAAAAGTCCATGGAAATCTCGAGAAACTACTAATACAGGAAGAAACGCGAGAGGAAGTAGCACAAGAGGACGAAGTTCCTTGTTTAGAAACTCATAATTTGACTCAAGAGGACCATCCCAGGTTAATTGTTGGCGATGTGGAGGACTGCACTTTTAGCGTGATTGTCCGGAAGCCTCGTCAAATGTAATGCATCGAGCAGGAAAAGAACCATCATCAAATATCCAAGGCAATCATAGAATCCATGCATTGGTCAACAACAATCAAGCAGAACATCAATCCACTGTAGTGGAATCCTTAGTTACTATTAATGGGATAAAAGTCAAAATTTTATTTGATACTGGTGCTACTGATAGTTTCATCTCGTCATATACATTAAATAAATGTGGGTTGGCAGCTGGAAAGAAAAACAATTTCAGACAAGTAGAAATGGATTCAGGAGAACTCTAGTCTATAGACTTAAGTGTGGAGGAATGCAAAGTTGATCTAGGGGTCTATACAACTAAGTTAAAAGTATATGTCATAGCCCTAGGAACTTATGATCTCGTTATAGGAATGGATTGCTTAGAATCTTATCAAGCATGGGTAGACTATTATGGAAAAACAATTCTATGTATAAATGATGAAGGAGAGATGATACAAATCCAAGGTATTAAAAGGAAAGTATCTTTACGCCTTATCTTAGCAATGGAAATGAATCGTTGTTTAAGAAAAGGTTGTCAAGCATATGTAGTTCAAGAAGTAAGCCAAATAAATGACCATCCTTAGAACAATATCTGATGTTATCTGAATTTACGGATGTTTTTCCAAAGGAACTATCAGGATTACCTCCTAAAAGAGAGTTGGATCTCATAATATAATTGAAACCTGGTACAAAACCAATTTCGAAAACACTTTATAGAATGACATCTCCAGAACTTCAAGAATTACAAATTCAGTTGAAGGAACTGTTGGATATAGGACACATTTGACCCAGTATTTCACCTTGGGGTGCTCCTATAATTTTTGTTAGCAAGAAGGATGGTTCCTTGCGGCTATGCATAGATTATCGAGATTTAAATCAAGTTACAGTAAAGAATAGATATGCAATGCCTCGAATTGATGACCTCTTCGAATAAATGAAAGGAGATTTTGTCTTTTCAAAGATCAATCTACGGTCAGGTTATCATCAACTAAGAATTAAGTAAAGTGATATTTCTAAGATTGCATTCCGAACACGTTTCAGGCCTTATGAGTTCACAGTGGTACCATTTGGGTTGACCAATGCACCAACAATATTCATGAATCTTATGAATAGTGTTTTCCGCAAATATCTCAATCAATTTGTAGAAGTATTCTTAGATGATATTTTCATCTACTCCAAAAATGAGAAAGAACACTGAGAACATTTACGGATAGTATTATCTTGTCTCAGTGAACACCAGTTATAGGGAAAGTTATCTAAGTGTTTTTTCTTTCAAAAAAAGATTCATTACTTGGGTCATGTTATATCTGGTAAAGGGATCTTAGTAGATCCTGAGAAGCTAAAGGCAATCATGGAATGGCTGATACCGAAAAATACGCATGAAGTGCGAAGCTTTATGGGTTTCGCTGGCTACTATTGAAGATTTGTAGAAGGATTCTCCAAAATTGCAAAGCCTATGACAACCCTTCAGTGTAAAGGTGTTAGGTATGAATGGACTGAGGAATTCCATAGAGCATTCTCTGAACTTGAAAGATTGTTGACCAGTGCACCAATCTTGCGAGTACCTGATATGGACAAAGCTTTTATTGTGTACTAATACATCCAAGCAAGGATTAGGTGCAATATTAATGCAGGACAGAAAAGTAATATCATATGCGTCAAGGAAGTTAAAACCTCATCAAGAACTCTATGCCACACACGATTTAAAGTTAGCTGCTGTAGTACTAGCTTTAAAGATATAGAGACCCTATCTGGTAGGGAGAAGCTTTATGCTCAAAAGCGGTCACCAAAGTTTACAATATTTGTTTACTCAAAGAGACCTGAATGCTGGACAAAGGCGATGGAGTGAATTCGTAAGTGAGTATGACTTTGGAATTTCATACATTAAAGGAAAAGAGAATGTAGTGGAAGATGCTTTAAGTAGAAGACCTCAGATATTTTCCTTCATGTCCATTAAGGTAGACTTGAGGAAATGAGTACTAGAATATCTCTTGAGAGGAAGTTGGTATTTAAAAGTGAGATTCGGGCTTGATAGTAAAAATCCAAAGGAACCTATGTTTGAGGGATATGAATTAGAAGATGATGGAATTTTGAGATTCCATGGAAGGATGTACATATCGAATAGTGGGGACCTTTGAAAAACCATCCTTAAGGAAGCCCATAGAGCATTATATTGTGCACATCCTGGTGTAAAGAAAGTGTATGTTGATACAAAGAAACTCTTCTTCTGGGCAGGTATGAGACACGATATGGTCCAATTTGTTGCAAAATGTCTTGAATGTCAGCAAGTGAACGCTAACCACTGTCATCTAGCAGGTCTCTTACAATCTCACAACATTCCTATGACCAAATGAGAGATAATTTCCATGGATTTTATCGTTGGGTTACCTCTCACCCCACAAAGGCATAATTCCATTCTGGTTGTGGTAGATAAATTAACGAAAAACGACCATTTCATTCCCGTAAGAGATACTTAGGAAGTTGTTGATATAGCTTGGGTATTTATAAATAAAATTATCAGATTTCATGGAGTCTCTAAGAAGATCATATTAGATAGAGATCCACGATTCACTTCAAGATTCTGGACTTGTATGCAATCAGCCTTAGGAACTCAACTAAATTTAAGTATAGCTTATCATCTTGACTCTGATGGATAAACAGAAAGGGTGTACCAAGTACAAGAAGATATGCTGAGGATATACGTTATGGACCAGCAACCACACTGGGAAAAGTACTTACCCTTAGTTGAATTTGTATACAATAACAATTACCACAGTTTAATCAGGATGCCTCCATTTGAAGCATTGTACGATAGACCTTGTAGGACACTGTTAAGTTGGAGCAGATTAGAAGATCAAGTGATAGTAGGGCCAAAATTAATTCAAGAGATGGAGGAACATGTAATGAAAATTAGAGATGGAGGAACATGTAAAGCAAATTAGGCAACGATTGAAGGAGGCACAAGATAGATAAAAGAGTTATGCTGATGCTCATAGGATAGATAGGAATTATGAAGTAGGAAATCAGGTTTTCGTTCGCATCAGACCAAACAAAAGCTCTATCCGGTTTGGAAAAGGGACAAAGTTGTCACCCTGATTTATTGGACCATTTAAAATTCTGGAAAAAGTTGGACCTGTCATCTATCATCTTGCATTGCCACCCCACTTGCATAAAATTCATAATGTATTTCATGTATTTGTATTAAGACATTACATAGCTGACAAATATCATAACCTTCAATGGAAGAAATTGTAGGTATCAGACGAGGGAACCATTTCGGTTGAACCATTACGTACACTATAATGTAGGGTTCGACATTTCAGGAATCGCCTGGTAGACCAAGTTAAGGTCCAGTGGGACAAGTATAGCCCTAGATTGGCTATATGGGAAGATATCGGAGACCATATGTCGGAATTACTACAACTTATGTTGATTTTGAAGATCTTAAAACCTCATTATGTATATGTTTACTTTATTTTGAGTTGGATACTTAAACTATTATTTTAAACAAAAAAATTATAATTTTGAATTTTATTTAATGATACATGATTTCTATTATTTGTTCAACTTTGTTGGTACTTGAATACCAATATGAAATATGCTATTTAATAAACATTGCTAGAATATGGATACCAATATGAAGTCTAGTATTTGATTAACCTTGATGTGAAATCTAAATCATGAATTATGTTATGGATGAAGATATCTATAATTTTATTTCACTTCTGCAAATCGACATGATTGATGAAATGGAAATAAAAGAATGACTACATTCTAATATAAAAACTAACTTATAGATATATGGACTTGACATGGCCAAGTCCGTATGTGAACATCAATATCGTAGATAGAAAAATATGTGAAATACACAGAAAATGTTATTTAAATACAATTTTTTTTTAATATATTCATGCATATGCTATAATGTATGGACAAGTGTTTATATTGCAGATATCATCGTTACCAAAATGACCACGTGATGACGAAAGCTCCAAGAACAATTAAGGCTCAATAAGATTCCATGATAGGGTGTTGAACTTGGTCCCACTAAGAGGGGTGGAGGTGTTACTGTAATGACCCATCTTTAAATGCACATATTATATGCTCCCGTATATAAAAAAAATAATAATAATAAATAAATAAAATGATATTTATAAAATAGAATAAAGATTAAGTATTGTATCAATAATTAATTAATTAATCTAAAGTTCTAAAGTTTATATTAAGAACAAACATAAATAAACTTTATATTAAAAACAAATATAAATAAAACAAAGTATATCTGAATATCATAAAGTTAAAATGACAAACAGATATGATAAAGTACATATCAATATTATAAAGTAATACAGGATATGTTATATGGTTATAATGAAACGTAATAGTGTTATAATAACAATAACACATATATAATGTTTAAACTTTATAATACCTTAATGTTACATATAAACCATCGCATTTAAATTAAAGGCTGAACCCTAAGTAAGGCAGAAACGCCTGTATGGGAGGATGACTCATGCCTTGAGGAAGTTGTCACCGCAGGAGAAAGCGGTGGAGTCGCTGCTATACAAGGCAGCCACCGCTAAACCCAGTTATAAAACCGCAGATTGGGCTGAGAACAGGGAGAGAGAAAACAGAGAGTGGAGGGCAGGAGAACACTAGGAGCAGGAAATCAGGAGTACAAACCAGAGGAATAAGATTGACCATTGGAAGAGCTTTACTCGGTCTGAGGTTCTGGGCACGGGGGCAGTGAGCTTCTGTGAGAAGCTTACTGGATTGGCTGGGAGGAATTGGTTTCCCGGTAATTGGATCAGAATAACCGCGGCGTCATCGACTACATCGGAGTAGGCAGCAGTTCAGGTAGGTGTTCAAAATCCCTTACGGTTACTGTATTTCAGTTCTGCTTATCACCTTATTTCAATTTATGGTCTTTACACATGGTATCAGAGCCCAGTGTTCAAACCCTCGGGATCTTACAGGCCCTAGAAACTTCTAATTCCTGTAGATTTGCATAAGCATCCACCGATTAAATTTAGGTTGCAGGCAAATTAGCTCAATATTGTAAACCTGTTCATTCTCCTTGTCGATAGATGATTTATAATGTTCATTAAAATTAGAACCCTGCGAGACATGGCAGGCCCATTAAAACTCGTTTCCAAGCTTTTGCATATTAGCCAACCTCTGGTTGTTTCTGTTTCTAAAACTGTGAAATTCAGTTATGTGTTGTAACCCACAATTTCCACTTGGAAAATTGGACGACCGTCTTTACGTGTATGGCTATATTTCCATGTATTTTTTTTTACTGTCCATCAGTTGAATTTATATTAAAGAAGAGGACCATATGCGGAAACTATCGATATTTGTTTCTCTGGACTCAGATGCGCAGATATCAGCGTTTACATCGAACTGACTTACGAGGAAATTTGATACCGCCCTTTCGTACTGTTTCTCATCACCACCAAGGGCATGGATGTCGGCTAATTTATTATAGCTATAGCTCTTTAACTCAGATTTGATCCGTTGCTCAATCGAGACTGATATCCTGAAGCTAGTTGTTTTGCCATATAAATGATAGGAGTATCCACCTTTATATAGGGTAAGATTCTCCAAAATCCAAAAAACTTTTGGGCAATTCGATGGTCGTAAATTTTCGTTTTGACGTGGCCCGTCCAGGATGTTATTCACCCTCAGATTTCATAAACTTGTCTGTGTTTTGTTTACTGCCCCTAACCAAACCTTTTGGTATTTGGTTTCATGCGAGCTCTGAGTATATATATTTTATTAGAGCAAACACCATTTATTGAGAAAACAACTTTGAACTCAAGTTACACCGACCACGATCTGTGGTATATATATTTTCCATTCATTTTAATCACAGAGGTAGTTTTCTGTGATCTTCAGAGCAATGGAAGACGAAATCCTGCAAGAAATTGAAGCCGTTAAGGCGGTCTATGGTTCAGATTGCAGCGTCATACAGGAAATGCCCCCTTATTTGAAAATAAGCCTAAAGCCTCGAACTGTAGAAGATCTATCACAACAGTTTGTGGAAGCTTCTCTTGTTATCAGGGCAAACACACAGTATCCAATGGAGCCTCCTGAGATAGAGTTAACAGATTCAAAAGGTCTAGACAAATGCCGACATTCTTATTTGCTCTCGAAAATACAAAATTATGCCAGGGAAATTGCAGCTTCTCCCATGCTCGTATCGTTGTGTAAGGCAGCGATTGATAGGCTTTTTGATATGAATCACCCAGAAGGAAATTGTTCATCCTGCTTGTCCCCTTTGGTCATGGAGGATGCCGAAAGTGGGTTGAGGCCTTTCATGAAGCTGATGTCTTGCTTTCATTGCTTTCACAGTGATTGCTTTGGAAGGTGGTGGAGGTGGCTTCAGAAACAAAATCAGCTTGAATCAGCAAACTCAGTAGATACATCTATGTCAATATTAGGTGAAAATGAAGACGAGAGAGTTCATGCTGATTCCAATTCTAGGTTGAGTTTGTGTAGGTTCTGCCATGCGTTATGGCTGAAATTGGGAGTTATAATTTTACCAGCGGAATCTTCTTTTGGAACTGGACAAGTTTGAGCATTGAAATAGCAGAGGTATATCCATTTAATAAGCCACTACAAGAACGAGCTGCTAAAATGGGCTGATTCTCCCTGTAGAAAGGCACAAATTGGATGAACTGGTACCCTTGTGACAATGTGTACTCCTATATTCATATTCCATGTTTTATCTCTCCTGTGTGTGTATTTCCAAACAGATCTGAAGACTGTAATTATATGCTGATGTGTACATGTGATTTCTGGGTTTGCTAAGTGCTGATTTTTCCTCCTATGTGTGAGCCAGCCTTTCTTATGATAATGTTAGCCATTGTTAATGCTTATTTCAAGTGGCATTCCATCCAGGTCATGAATTCCATCTATTAAATGTGTCGAAAAACAATACGGTTTATTTTCCAATTGTTAAACAACTGTGTTATTTTGGCTATTAGGTGAAATATTTCCTCCTAATTAGCTAATATATAGATAGAAGGCCGTAGCTACTATCCAAAGTGCAAGATTTAGAGGTAGAAAATGGATCTTCTTTAAAGTAAATATTTTGTAGATAAATTTTCTTTTTTTTTTTTTGCTGAAAATAGTTTCAGATAAAACAATGTAAGTGTTTTTACATATGATCATTAAAATTTCAGCTAAAAGTTTTCTGCCCAATATTATGAAATCTGAACTTATGATAGCACAAATTTTCTATGAATCCTATTACAGTCAATTTGCATTTTGCATCAACCATCAAAAAGTATTAGGTACAATTTATAAAGACCACTTTCCAAAGCATCCCTTAGAAAACAAAATTGTACTAATTATGTCCTTTGACGGAGCCGTTTTTAAACAGAACTAGTTCTAGAAATCATAATCACCTTTTATCCTAATTTATTCCTCTATTTAAACCCAATCTACTTTTATGATATACTGATGAACTGTATCCCTTCTAGTTGTTAATCATGACATGTCTATGGTAAATTTTACGGCTAAAAGTCAAACTAATATGGAACCAAAACAACCCTTGTTTTATAGACTTAATCCATATCCAAGTAATATATACAGAATATAAACATGTATGACCTCCCTTAAATGTAATAGCTAGATTGAGGTATGACGGGTATGTTACCAACGTACTTGTAGAAAGACTTTTAACTTTGTGTGGGTGTTATTTAGTAATAAATTTTTAGATGATCTACCTTAGGAGCTAATGACCATTCACCACAACATTATTCATATCAGGATAGAATACCCTACATTAGGACAAGGAGGTCGCGAGACCACCCTCCTTGACCTCGGTACCAGTAAGATCCACCTAGCAGGTAAAAATAGCAAAACTATACCTGTTTATGAATGTGAAGTCGCAAAAGAAAATTATGCGTTAAATTCGGTTGTCTACCTCAAAATTTTGATAAAATTTTATTATGTGTTCAGGAACCATTACAATGGTAAGGACGTATGAGCGACGACGACGTGACCGGGCAGCATCACCACCATTAATGCCACCACCGTCGCCATCATCGTCCCCATCGTCACCACCAAGACCATTATCAACATCAATCGCCCCAGCGCCAGAGTTGACTGTGATAATGAACTCCTTGGAAGCCTTATTGGAGACATTAAAAGAATCCACTAAGGCTAAAACCAAAGGGGAATCTCAACATTTGGCTACCAGTTCAGCAGAACCAAAGAATTTTGAGCCCAGAAGATCGAAAGAAGAGATTTCGAGGGAGCTTCAGAAAATTGGACTCCCAGAATTTTCAGGAGGTCGGGCAGGTGAACGCGCTGAAGCATGGTTGGAAGGAATGAACCGATGCTTTAGGTTAAGAGAATATTCTTCGTCGGCAAAAACAAAAATTGCCGTGTTTTAACTAAAGGAAAGTGCCTGGATTTGGTGGGGAAATCTGGAAAAGCAGCTACACCTTACATCAGATAATGCCCCTTGGGAACTATTTGAGGAAAGGTTCCGCGCAAAGTATTTACCTCCATATTTTCAACAACAGCAAGCCAGAGCCTGTCATACATTAATTCAGGGAAATAAAACGGTGGAAGAGTACGAGATAAGGTTTATGGAACTTGTAAAATATATTCACTACTTAGACTCTGATGAACGTCAAGCTGAACGCTTCATATTTGGGTTAAATCCTCGCATCAGAGCCTTGGTAAGCATGTGGAAGCCATCATCAGTAGCCGAGGCAGTCGAATGTGGTTGTTATGCAGAAGAGCACCTAGGAATCAAAAAGGATATGGGGCCAACAAGGCTTGTCCAATCAGGATTTCCAGGAAAGACTCCCCGGAACTTCTTCAGAGGAGGTAGCTCGAGGCCACCTCACGGTAACAGGGTTACCCCAAGAAATATAGGGACGAGAGCTCCCATGGAAGTAAACACTATAGCCGTGGGATCATCAAACACCAGTCCATGGGCATCTTGAGGGACCGCTAGTGGAGGAAGAAATTCGAGGGGAATCAACACGAGAGGACGAAGCTCGTTCTCTAGGAATTCACGCCCTGACTCAATAGGATCAGCGCCACTTAATTGTTGGGGATGTGGGGGACTGCACTTTCAACGTGACTGCCCAGAAGCTTCGTTGAATATATTGCATAGGACTGGAAAGGAACCGATATCAAACAATCGAGGTAATCATAGAATTCATGCAGTGGTCGACCACGACCAAGCAGCACATCAATCCACTATAGTGGAATCTTCAGGTACTATCAATGGTATAAAACTCAAAATCTTATTTGATACTGGTGCCATAGATAGTTTCATTTCATCATATACATTAAACAAATGTAGGTTGGCAACTCGTAGACAAAATGATTTCCATCAAGTGGAAATGGCCTCAGGAGAACTCCAAACCGTGGGCTTGAGTGTGGATCAATGCAAAATTGACCTAGGGGTCTGTTTGACTAAACTGAAAGTTTATGTCACAGCATTAGGAACATATGATCTTATCATAAGTATGGATTAGCTAGAAGCTCACCAAGCTTGGGTAGATTGTTATGGGAAAATGATTCTAGGCATAAATGATGAAGGAGAAGTAATCCAAATTCAAGGAATCAAGAGGGAAGTCTCTTTATGCTACATTTCAGCAATGCAGATGAAGCGTTGTTTAAGGAAAGGTTGCCAGGCTTATGTAATTCAAGAAGTAAGCCAAGGAAAAGGGCCATCCCTAGGACAATTTTCGGTGTTAGCCGAATTCTCGGATGTATTTCCAAAAGAACTACCTGGATTACCCCCGGTAAGAGAATTGGATCTCACTATCGAATTAAAACTAGGTACCCAACCGATCTCTAAAACACCTTATAGAATGACAGCTCCAAAACTTCAGGAATTGCAAATTCAATTGAAGGAACTACTGGATATAGGGCATATTCGGCCCAACACATCACCTTGGGGCGCTCCTGTAATTTTTGTGAAGAAGAAAGATGGATCTTTAAGATTATGCATAGATTATCAAGACTTGAATCGAGCTACAGTAAAGAATCAATACCCTATGCCTCGAGTCGATGATCTTTTTGATCAAATGAAAGGAGCTGCTATCTTTTCAATTGACCCTCGATCAGGCTATCATCAGCTGAGGATTTCTGAAAATGATATTTCCAAAACTGCATTTCGGACACGTTTTGGACATTATGAATTTACCATGGTACCATTTGGATTAACAAATGCACCAGCAGTATTCATGAATCTTATGAATAGCGTTTTCCGTAAATATCTTGATCAATTTGTGCAAGTCTTTTTAGATGATATACTCATCTATTCCAAGAATAAGAAAGAGCATGAAGATCATTTGCAGATAGTATTGTCCTGTCTTAGAGAACGCCAGTTGTAGGGAAAACTATCCAAGTGTTCATTCTTTCAGGAAAGGATTCATTATTTGGGACACATCATATTAGGTGAAGGGATTTCGGTAGATCCTGAGAAAGTAAAAGCGATCATGGATTGGCCAATACCGAAAAATGCTCATGAGATACGAAGCTTTATGGGTTTAGCCG